>SZWC01022881.1:7872-23672 GCA_023375785.1 Penium margaritaceum
TGCACTGATGCACTGATGCACTGATGCACTGATGCACTGATGCACTAATGCAAGGATGCACTGATGCACTGATGCACTGATGCACTGATGCAATGATGCTCTGATGCACTGATGCACTAATGCACTGATGCTCGGATGCACTGATGCACTGATGCATTGATGCACTCATGCAATAAAGGTCTTATGCATTGATCACTGATGCACCGATGCACTGATGCCCTGATGCACTTATGCACCGCTGCACCAATGCACTGATGCACTGATGCACTGATGCACTGGTGCACTGGTGCATTTATGCACTGATGCATTCATGCACTAATGCACTGATGCACTAATGCACTGATGCACTGATGCACTGATGCATTGATGCACTGATGAACGGATGCACTCATGCACTGATGCACTCATGCAATGATGCACTGATGCATTGATGCACCAATGTACTGATGTGCTGATGCACTGATGCGGTGATGTTGTGATGCACTGATGCACTAATCCACTTATACGTTGTTGCACCAGTGCACTAATGCACTGATGCACTAATGCACTAATGCATTGATGCACTGATGTACTGATGCACAGATTCACTAATGCACTTGAGAACTAATGTACTGATGCACTGATTCACGGATGCACTGATGCACTGATGCATGGATGCACTGGTGCACTGATGCACTAATGCACTGATGCACAGATGAACTCATGCACTGATGCACAATTACACTGATGCACTGATGCACCACTGCACCCATGCACTTATGCACATATGCACTGATTCACTGATGCACTGATTCACTGATGCACTGATGTATTGATGCACTGATGCACTGACGCACTGATGAACTGATGCACTGATAAACTGATGCACTGATGAACTGATGCACTAATGAACTGATGCACTGATGCACTGATGCACTGGTGCACTGATGCACTGATGCACTCATGTACTGATGCACTAATGCACTGATACATTGATGCAGTGATGTATTGATGTACAGATGCACTGATGCAGTGATGTTGTGATGCACTGAAGCACTGATGCACTTGCTACAATGCACTAATTCATTGATGCACCAATGCATTGATGCACTGGTGCACTGATGAACTGATGCACAAATTCACAGATACACTGATGCATTCATGCACTGCTGCACTGATGTACTGAAATACTGATGAACTGATGCACTGATGCACTGCTGCACTGATGCACTAATGCACTAACGCACCAATGCACTGATGCACTGATGAACTGATGCATTGTTAAACTGATGTACTGATGAACTGATGCACTGATGCACTGCTGCACTGATGCACTGATGCACTAATGCACTGATGCTCCAATGGACTGGTGTACTATTGTACTAATGCACTGATGCACTATTGCACTAATGCACTGATGCCCTGATGCACTGATGCACCGCTGCACCAATGCACTGATGCACTGATGCACTGATGTACTGATGCACTGATGCACTGATACACTGATGCACTGATGCACCGATGCACTGATGCACGGATGCACTCATGCACTGATGCACTGATGCACTGATACACGGATGCACTGATGCACTGATGCACTGATACACGGATGCACTGATGCACTGATGCACTGATACACGGATGCACTGATGCACTGATGCACTGATACACGGATGCACTGATGCACTGATGCACTGATACACGGATGCACTGATGCACTGATGCACTGATACACGGATGCACTGATGCACTGATGCACTGATACACGGATGCACTGATGCACTGATGCACTGATACACGGATGCACTGATGCACTGATGCACTGATACACGGATGCACTGATGCACTGATGCACTGATACACGGATGCACTGATGCACTGATGCACTGATACACGGATGCACTGATGCACTGATGCACTGATACACGGATGCACTGATGCACTGATGCACTGATACACGGATGCACTGATGCACTGATGCACTGATACACGGATGCACTGATGCACTGATGCACTGATACACGGATGCACTGATGCACTGATGCACTGATACACGGATGCACTGATGCACTGATGCACTGATGTACTGATGCACTGATGCACTAATGCACTAATACACTGATGCACTAATGCACCGATGCACTGATGCACGGATGCACTCATGCACTGATGCACTGATGCACTGATACATTGATGCACCGATGTACTGATGCACCGATGCACTGATGCACTTATGAACTGATGTACTGATGCACGGATGCACTAATGAACTGATGCACAGATGAACAGACACACGGATGCATTGATGCACTGATGCACCAATGCACTGGTGCACTGATGCACTGATGCAATGATGCCCTGATGCACTGATGCACTAATGCACTAATGCACCAATGCACTGATGCACTGATTCAATGATGCACTGATGCACTAATGCAACAATGCAACAATTCACTCATGCACTGATGGACTTATGCACTGATGCCCTGATGCACTGATAAACTGATGCACTGATGCACTGATGCACTGATGCACTGATACACTAATGCACTGAGGCACTGATGTAGTGATGCACCAATGCACTGATGCACTGATTCATTGATGCACTGATGCACTGATGCACTGATGCACTGATGCATTGATGAACTGATGCACCCATGCACCGATGCACTGATGCACTGATGCACTGATGCAGTGATGCACCAATGCACTATTGCACTGATGCACTCATGCACTGATACACTGATTCACTGGTGCATGGATGCACTGATGCATAGATGCACTGATGCACTAATGCACTAATACATGGATGCACTGATGCACTCATGCACTGATGCAGTGATGCACATATGCACTAGTGCACTGATGCACAGATGCACTGATGCACTGATGCAATGATGCACTGATGCACCGATGCACTGATGCACTGATGCACTGATCCACTAATGCACTAATGCACGGATGCACTGATGCACTAATTCACTGATGCACTGAGACAATGAAGCTCTTATGCACTGATCAGTGATGCACTGATGCAACGATGCACCAATGCACAGATGCACTGATGCACTGATACACTGATGCACTGATGCACCGATGCACTGATGCACTGATGCACTAATGAATGGATGCACTGATGCCTTGATACACTGATGCACTGATGCACTGGTGCACTAATGGACTGATGCACTGCTGCACTGATGCACTAATGCACTATTGCACTGATGCACTCATGCACTGATACACTGATTCACTGGTGCATGGATGCACTGATGCATAGATGCACTGATGCACTAATGCATTGATGCACTGATGCACTAATGCATTGATGCACTGATGCACTAATGCATTGATGCACTGATGCACTAATGCATTGATGCACTGATGCACTAATGCATTGATGCACTGATGCACTAATGCATTGATGCACTGATGCACTAATGCATTGATGCACTGATGCACTAATGCATTGATGCACTGATGCACTAATGCATTGATGCACTGATGCACTAATGCATTGATGCACTGATGCACTAATGCATTGATGCACTGATGCACTAATGCATTGATGCACTGATGCACTAATGCATTGATGCACTGATGCACTAATGCATTGATGCACTGATGCACTAATGCACTGATGCACTGATGCAGTGATGCACAGATGCACTAGTGCACTGATGCACAGATGCACTGATGCACTGATGCAATGATGCACTGATGCACCGATGCACTGATGCACTGATGCACTGATCCACTAATGCACTAATGCACGGATGCACTGATGCACTAATTCATTGATGCACTGAGAAAATGAAGCTCTTATGCACTGATCAGTGATGCACTGATGCAACGATGCACCAATGCACTGATGCACTTATGCACTGATGTACTGATGCACTAATGAATTGATTCACTGATGCATTCATGCACTGATGCACTAATGCACTGATGCACTGATGCACTGATGCACTAATGTACTGATGCACTGATGCACGGATGCATTAAGCACTGATGCACCGATGCACTAATGCACCGATGCATTGGTGCACTTATGCACAATGCACCAATGCACTGATGCACTGATGCACCAATGCACTAATGCATCAATGCACTGATGCACTGATCCATTCATGCAAAGATGCACCAATGCATTGATGCAATGATACACTGATTCACTGATACACTGATACCCTGATGCACTGATGCACCAATGCACAAATGGACTGATGCACTAACATACTCATGTAGTGATGCACTGATGCACTGATGCACGGATGTACTGATGCAGGGATGCACTGATGCACTGATGCACTGATGCACTGATATACTGGTGCACTAATGCACGAATGCACTAATGCACTAATGCACTGATGCACTAATGTACTAATGCACTAATGCACTGATGTACTGATGCACCGACGCACTAATGCACTGATGCACAAATGCACTGATGCACTGATGCATCAGTGCACTAATGCACTGATGTACTGATGCACTAATGCACTGATTCACTGATGCACTAATGCACCAATGCACGGGTGCATTGCTGCACTGATGCACTGGTGCATTAATGTACTGATGCACTGACGCACTAATGCACTGATGCACTGATGCAAGAATGTAGTGACTACTGATGCACTGAGGCACTGTTACACCAATGAACTAAAGCACTAATGTACGGATGAACGGATGCACCGATGCACGAATGCACTGATGCACTGATGCACCAATGCACTAATGCACTGATGCACTGATGCAATGATGCAACAATGCACTGATGCATTAATGCACTAGTGCACTGATATACTAATGCACTAATAGACTAATGCACGAATGCACTCTTGCACCAGTGCACTGATGCAATGATGAACTGATGCAATGATTCACGGATACACTGATGCACTGATGGACTGATGCACTGATGCACCACTGCACTCGTGCACTAATCCACTGATGCACTGATGCATTGATGCACTGATGCACTGATGCACTCATGCACCAACGCACTGATGAACTGGTACACAGATGAATGGATGCACTCATGCATTGATACATTGATGCACTAATGCACTGATGCAGCGATGTACTCGTGCACTGATGAACTGATGTACTGATGCACTGAGGCACCAATGTTCTATTGCACTGATGCACATATGCACTGATGCACTGATGCACCGATGTACTGATGCACTGCTACACTGATGCACTGATGCATGGATGCACTGATGCACGGATGCAATGCTGCACTGCTGCACTGATGCAAGGATCCACCAATGTACTAATGCACGGATGCACTGATGCACTGATACACTGATGCACGGATGCACTCATGCACTGATGCACTCATGCTCTGATACATTGATGCACGGATGTACTGATGCACTGATGCACCGATGCAGTGATGTTGTGATGCACTGATGCACTGATCCACCTATGCATTGTTACACCAGTGCACTAATGCATTGATGCACTAATGCACTAATGCATTGATGCACTGATGCACAGATGCACTGATACACTTACAAACCAATGCACTGATGCACTGATTCACTGATGCACTGATGCACTAATGCATGGATGCACTGGTGCACTGATGCAATGATTCACTGATGCACTGATGAACGGATGCACTGATGCACTGATACACGGATGCAATGATGCACTGATGCACTGATGCACAATACCACTCATGCACCAATGCACAGATGCACTGATGCACTGATACACTGATGCACTGATGCACCGATGCACTGATGCACTGATGCACTAATGAATGGATGCACTGATGCCTTGATACACTGATGCACTGATGCACTGGTGCACTGATGCACCCATGCACTTATGCCCTAACGCACTGATGCACTAATGTACTAATGCACTAATGTACTGGTGCACTGATGCACCAATGCACAAATGCACTAATGCACTACTACACTAATGCACTGATGCACTGATGCACCAAAGTACTAATGCACTAATGCACGGATGCACTGATGCAGTTATGCACACATGCACTAATGCACCGATGCACTGATGCACTGATACACTGATGAACTGCTGCAATGATGCACTGATGCAATGATGCAATGATGCACTGATGCACTGATGCATTGATGCAGTAATGCACCAATGCACTATTGCACCGATGCACTGATGCACTGATGCACTAATGCACTATTGCATGGATGCACTGATGCACTAATGCACTGATGTAGTGATGCACAGATGCACTAGTGCACTGATGCACAGATGCACTGATGCACTGATGCAATGATGCACTGATGCACCGATGCACTGATGCACTGATGCACTGATCCACTAATGCACTAATGCACGGATGCCCTGATGCACTAATTCACTGATGCACTAAGACAATGAAGCTCTTATGCACTGATAATGGATGCACTGATGTATTGATGCACCAACGTACTGATGCACTTATGCACTGATGTACTTATGCACTAATGCATTGATGCACTGATGCATTCATGCACTGATGCACTAATGCACTGATGCAGTGATGCACTGATGCACTAATGCACTGATGCACTGATGCACGGATGCACTAAGCACTGATGCACGGATGTACTGATGCACCGATGCATTGATGCACTTATGCACAATGCACCAATGTCCTGATTCACTGATGCACCAATGCACTAATGCATCAATGCACTGATGCACTGATCCATTTATGCACGGATGAACCAATGCACTGATGCAATGATACACTGATTCACTGATACACTGATACCCTGATGCACTGATGCACTAATGCACAAATGGATTGATGCACTAATATACTCATGTACTGATGCACTGATGCACTGATGCACAGATGTACTGATGCACGGATGCACTGATGCACTAATGCACTGATGCAGTAATAGACGGATGCACTAATGCACTAATGCACTAATGCACTGATGCACTAATGTACTAATGTACTGATGCACTGATGTACTGATGCACTGATGCACTAATGCACTGATGCACAAATGTACTGATGCACTGATGCATCAGTGCACTAATGCACTGATGTACTGATGCACTGATGCACTGATTCACCGATGCAGTAATGCACCAATGCAAGGATGCACTGCTGCACTGATGCACTGGTGCACTAATGTATTGATGCACTGATGCACTAATGCACTGATGTACTGATGCAATAATGCAGTGATGTACTGATGTACTGATGCACTGTTACACCAATGCACTAATGAACTGATGCACTGATGAACTGATGCACTGATGCACGAATGCACTGATGCACTGATGCACCAATACACTAATGCACTGATGCACGGATGCACTGATGCACTAATGCACTGATGCACTAATGCACTAATGCACAGATATACTAATGCACCAATGCACTAATGCACGAATGCACTATTGCACCAATGCACTGATGCACTGATGAACTGATGCAATGATGCACGGATACACTGATGCACTGATGCACTGATGCACTGGTGCACTGATGCACCACTGCACTCGTGCACTAATCCACTGATGCACTGATGCACTGATGCACAGATGTACTGGTGCACTGATGCACTAATGCACTGACGCACTGATGAACTTATACACAGAGGAATGGATGCACGCATGCATTGATGCACTGATGCACTGATGCACTAGTGCACTGATGCACTGATGCACTGATGCCCTGTTACACTAATGCACTGATGCAGTAATGCACTAATGCACTGATGTACTGATGCACTCGTGCACTGATGCACTAATGCACTAATGTACTAATGCACTGATGCACTGATGCACTGATACACCAATGCACTAATGCACTGATGAACTGATGCACTGATGAACGGATGCACTGATGCACTGATGCACGGATGATCTGATGCACTCATGCACTGACGCACTGATGTCAGGCAAACTTCTGCCGCTGGTCCGCGGGAAGGTCAATCCGCGGAAGAGGAACCGGGGCAGGCTGGGAACCACGCAACGCATGCTGGCTCCCGCGGTATGCGAGGTCGAGCATGGGGTAGCGCGGAATCTAGCAGCAGTATGAGCAGGCTGCACTGCGGGAGTCTGCCGCAGGTTGACATTGTCATCTGCAGCGGCTGCCCCACAGCTATCTCAAAGCGCTTGTGGCGGAAGCCGTGAACAGGCGGGAAGAAGCAACAGGGCGATCCATGGTGGAGAACGAACAGGGGACGAGCTGCAGAAGGAGAAGCAATCACGGAGTAAATCAAGCAAAGACAGGCAGGGCAGCGGACGGATGAGGCAATCAGAGGAGCAACAATCAATCAGCACGGGAGTCGGCGCATCAATGACGGAGAAACACCTAGGGACGCACCGCGGAAGATGAAGAATCAAGGAAGAACAGAAAGATCGCGTGTGGGAGTCGTGGATGAAGAAGAAGATCTAGGAGGAGTGAGGATGATATTTTGTGTGTGTGTGAGGATGAGACCCACGATGCGTAGCCGTACCGTGTGAAGTCCAAGTAGGAGGAAAAAGGATCACATGAGAGGGTTGAGACCGCCAGCGTGTAGACACACCGTGCGGAGTCCCAACTAGATAAGGCCTAGTCAGTAGTAGCACAAGTCGTTTCCCAGTCTTGATTGCTCGCTCCGCTCAATACTCCGCCATATCATGTACTATGCTCCTGACTATCAAAGACCTTGACCGCTTCCATCCGTGCTCTCCGCGTTCCGTGTCCCTGCCCTCTGTTGCCTTTGATGTCCTGCCCGCGGTCTGTGGGGCTAAGTGTGTGAGTGGCCAAACTCGGGTTGAATTGAGCTACCGGCGGTGTCCTTGCCTGTACACGGCCGCGGAACGGGATTCCACGGTGAGGAGCTGGAAGCCACGAGGTGGCGGCTTGCGTGTGGCAGGAAGTGGAACGCGGAGTGTCGCTTACCGGTGAGGATCTCATGTATAAGTCCAGACCTGCAATCCGCAGAACTGTTCGTTGTTCAGAGTCAGAGCTGTAGACCTATTGCTGAGCAAGCCCAGGCAAGCACTAAGTGCTGTAGTCATGTATAGTCCATGGATAGCACGGAACGGAGCCAGTGCGGAGAAAGTTAAGGACGCGACAAAATTGGGGTATCACTGTCATGGTGCGGTGAGCGTGGACAGTTCCTCGCTCTTTGCTCAGAGGAACTGCACGTATCCTTCAAGTGATCCGTCAAGGACAGAATCGCTGGTGAACCTCCTGCCAAGCGAAGTAAGCAGCGCCGCCCATCATATGACACCCTTCCAACCATCGACCCGGCGCAGCTTGCACAGGCCTAGCGGGATGCCGCCTAGGCGATGGAGCTGCTACTGGCGGTATTCCGCATTGTCCCAAATGCCCGCTGACTTGGTCCCAACCCAGCTGCGGCCCATCCTCGGGGGCGCCGGTACCACGGCTCACCATGGAAAGGGGTACGGGGATGCTGAGAGGCAGACGGTGATAGCAGCAGGAAACGTCCAGGAAGTTGACGGCAGACGGTGGCTCGGGAGCTGCTTGCAGCTGTTGTGGTTGACAAGTCACCAAGTGATGGCCACGGGTGCTGAATGGGCATAGGGCTTTTCTTAGGATGACGAGACGTTTCTTTCAGCACGAGGAGCACGTCAAGCGGTGCTGATGATGTCAGCCGCTAATGGAGCGGAGAGATGCCAAGTGGTGGGGACGGTGGTCGAGGAGTGCACATCAGAGAAGGGAAGCAATGGTGGCGGCAGAGTGATGACGCGGTTACGGGGTACCAGATGATGTCGCCTGATGCTCTGATACCATGTCAGAAGAATGCAATGCGCGAGGATGATAGAAGCAGAAGCAGGCAGAAGCACTGAAACACGCAGGAGCGAGTTAGCAGAATGACCGAAGCACAAAGGCGAGAGCGGTCCCAAGGAGTTAGTTGTAGGGCCTTGATAGAAGTGAGACACCGTACCTCCAAGGTAGACAGAGGGCAGTGAGAAAGTACAGAGCAAAAGGAGTGATGTCCCATAAGTGAGCGAAGGGTCACGAGTGACTAAGCGGATGGAGAGAGGGTAAGCGAAGTGGGCGAAGACGAGGGGCGAGCAGGGCGAGGATACGGCGGCGAGGTCGCGGAACCAAAAGGGAACAGGATGTACAGAACTGTTCTGGTTAAACTATGAGGGAATGAACATCCTCCTTATGTAAAAGATATAACAAGATAAAAGAAGATGCAACAGGTTCTTGTGCACTAGTCGGACGTGCTTGCGGTCGGGCCGCTTATTAGGAGATTACTCGGTATCGTGCCGTTGGTCGGTTCTCACCGTCAACGGTTCGTGTGTGATAGNATGATGCACTGATGCACCGATGCACTGATGCACTGATGCACTGATCCACTAATGCACTAATGCACGGATGCCCTGATGCACTAATTCACTGATGCACTAAGACAATGAAGCTCTTATGCACTGATAATGGATGCACTGATGTATTGATGCACCAACGCACTGATGCACTTATGCACTGATGTACTGATGCACTAATGCATTGATGCACTGATGCATTCATGCACTGATGCACTAATGCACTGATGCACTGATGCACTGATGCACTAATGCACTGATGCACTGATGCACGGATGCACTAAGCACTGATGCACGGATGTACTGATGCACCGATGCATTGATGCACTTATGCACAATGCACCAATGTCCTGATTCACTGATGCACCAATGCACTAATGCATCAATGCACTGATGCACTGATCCATTTATGCACGGATGAGCCAATGCACTGATGCAATGATACACTGATTCACTGATACACTGATACCCTGATGCACTGATGCACTAATGCACAAATGGATTGATGCACTAATATACTCATGTACTGATGCACTGATGCACTGATGCACAGATGTACTGATGCACGGATGCACTGATGCACTGATGCACTGATGCAGTAATAGACTGATGCACTAATGCACTAATGCACTAATGCACTGATGCACTAATGTACTAATGTACTGATGCACTGATGTACTGATGCACTGATGCACTAATGCACTGATGTACAAATGTACTGATGCACTGATGCATCAGTGCACTAATGCACTGATGTACTGATGCACTGATGCACTGATTCACTGATGCAGTAATGCACCAATGCAAGGATGCACTGCTGCACTGATGCACTGGTGCACTAATGTACTGATGCACTGATGCACTAATGCACTGATGTACTGATGCAATAATGCAGTGATGTACTGATGCACTGATGCACTGTTACACCAATGCACTAATGAACTGATGCACTGATGAACTGATGCACTGATGCACGAATGCACTGATGCACTGATGCACCAATACACTAATGCACTGATGCACGGATGCACTGATGCACTAATGCACTGATGCACTAATGCACTAATGCACAGATATACTAATGCACCAATGCACTAATGCACGAATGCACTATTGCACCAATGCGGCCCATCCTCGGGGGCGCCGGTACCACGGCTCACCATGGAAAGGGGTACGGGGATGCTGAGAGGCAGAAGGTGATAGCAGCAGGAAACGTCCAGGAAGTTGACGGCAGACGGTCGCTCGGGAGCTGCTTGCAGCTGTTGTGGTTGACAAGTCACCAAGTGATGGCCACGGGTGCTGAATGGGCATAGGGCTTTTCTTAGGATGACGAGACGTTTCTTTCAGCACGAGGAGCACGTCAAGCGGTGCTGATGATGTCAGCCGCTGATGGAGCGGAGAGATGCCAAGTGGTGGGGACGGTGGTGGAGGAGTGCACATCAGAGAAGGGAAGCAATGGTGGCGGCAGAGTGATGACGCGGTTACGGGGTACCAGATGATGTTGCCTGATGCTCTGATACCATGTCAGAAGAATGCAATGCGCGAGGATGATAGAAGCAGAATCAGGCAGAAGCACTGAAACACGCAGGAGCGAGTTAGCAGAATGACCGAAGCACAAAGGCGAGAGCGGTCCCAAGGAGTTAGTTGTAGGGCCTTGATAGAAGTGAGACACCATACCTCCAAGGTAGACAGAGGGCAGTGAGAAAGTACAGAGCAAAAGGAGTGATGTCCCATAAGTGAGCGAAGGGTCACGAGTGACTAAGCGGATGGAGAGAGGGTAAGCGAAGTGGGCGAAGACGAGGGGCGAGCAGGGCGAGGATACGGCGGCAAGGTCGCGGAACCAAAAGGGAACAGGATGTACAGAACTGTTCTGGTTAAACTATGAGGGAATGAACATCCTCCTTATGTAAAAGATATAACAAGATAAAAGAAGATGCAACAGGTTCTTGTGCACTAGTCGGACGTGCTTGCGGTCGGGCCGCTTATTAGGAGATTACTCGGTATCGTGCCGTTGGTCGGTTCTCACCGTCAACGGTTCGTGTGTGATAGGACCGAGGTGGTTCATGCCGAGGCTTGAACCATTATTGAGAGCTCGGAATATCTGAGGGATGGGAGCAGGGGAGAGGTACAGTCTGGCTAGTGCCCGGGTCAGAGTCTCTCTTCCTTCTCCGAAGATGAGGAGTCACCTTGACAGAGTCGCTNCTGACATCCCCCGCTTGTATAGGAGTTGTTCTGTCCAAACCCCGGTTCGGGCAGCACAGCACGGCTTTGAGCAGTACAGATGGTGCACAAAGCCCTTGAGAGGCGTGGGCTGCTTGAGAGCAACGGAGGTGGTATGATTGGGTCTGGCAGAGGACAGCGGCATGCTTGGAGAAGTTCATTCCACATCTGGTATATGTTGCCAGGGTGTGCGTGGATGTGTGGGTGAAAGTCTATGTCTGCAATGAGGCACAGAGGCCTTCTGAGGAACTGCTCCATCTGTGGACTTGGTGTAGTTGAGCTGATGGATGGAGGTTGAAGGGCGGCAATAACGGATTCTCCTCATACGTAGATAGGAGAATACATGGCGAGGAAGTGTCTTGACCACTGGAAGCTGTTGGTACGTGCTCCGCTGGACGTGTAGAACTGGAGAATAGGCAATGTGATGAGGAAGTTCACTGGGAAGACGTCGTAGTTGATTGGTCCAAGGCTTCGAGCAAGAGAGTTGGAGAAGATAGTTTGCTCTTGTCTTGGTGGGAATCTGACAAGACAGGCTTCTCCATCAGTCATGATGAGGAGGCTTGTGAGAAGCAGTGAGAGGTCCAGCAATCTCCGAGGTCCTGCAATGTTGGAGGAGGGATAGATGAGGCTGCTGTTAAGATGGGTGAGGAACGGTGATGGGAGAAAAGGATCTCAAAATAGAGCCGAGTCACGTGTGTTGAGGAAGCTTTGCTGCGGGTGCAGGTCTTCGCAGAATGGGCGATACGACCGGGCGAGTCTTTTGTGCTGAGCGAGCGATGAAGGCAGATGAAAAGGGAGAAAGGCGGAACGGCAGAGTGGGTGCAGGGGGGGAGACCACATGCACTGCGGAAGTTTCAGCATGGGCGCAGGCCTTTGCCAAGGGAGCGATGCGACCGTGCGGATCTTTGTGCCAAGCAAGTGATGAGCAACCAAGGCTGACTGAGGAGTCCTGAGCTGCGGTGTGGGCGTAGGGCGAAACCACGTGCGCTGTTGCAATAGAGTGGTAGAATAAAACAAGGGGAAGGCGATGGCCAACGCGCCGCGATAAATCTGCTGCCGACGTGCAGGCTGTTGCAAAGCGGGTAGCGAGCTCGTGCAAGTCCCGGTGCTGGCCACAGATACTGATGATGAGCAAGCGGAAGCTGATGAAATCGGAGTGGGTGCAGGGGTGAAACCACATGCGCTGCAGCTGGTTTCCGAGTGGGCCCAGGTTGTTGCAGGGCGGGCAATGCGACCGGGCGGATCCTTGTGCCGAGCGAAGAATGATGCTGAAGCGGAATGGAGGAAAGTGGAGGCAACTGATGAATGAGTGGGCACAGGGGCAGAACCACGTGCGCTGGAGATACTAATGCAGAAGGCTAGTGCAGAAGTGGCGAGGATGATGGCGTGGATGACGCTGATGATGAAGAATGAGTAAGAAGAGAGCTACCGAAGCTGAGATGAGGAGGAGGGCTGAGGGCGGCAGATGAAGATGAGGATGAGCGAGAGAAAGGCTGCAGACAATGCTGACGGGCGCAATGGAGGTGGAAGATGGAGGTCGCGGCACGCAGAGGATGGCGAGGGAGGAGGCGGCGCTAGATAGCCAAGTGCTCTGCTGTCAGAAGAGTAACGGCTTGTTCCCCAGTTGGCCCGAGACGGACGGGCGGGAAGACTGGCGTTGTCCGATATCCTGGCAGCAAGAGGGAGTTAGTTGCAGCAAAGGAAGTCGTGCGGCGAGCAGAGACACTGGCCCGCTGATGTCAGGATAGTGACGGCTTGTTCCCCAGCTGCCTCGCAGTGGGAGCAGGAAGACTCGTGGTGTCCGATGTCCTAGCGGCAGGTGGAACGCTGTTGCTGCTAACGACGTGATGAGGCGATGCGAGAACGCAGCGCGAGGCAATGGATGCAAGGAAACTGATGTGGATCACAAGGATGGAGTAGATGAGGCTGATGACGGGAGATGAGAGAGGCGGAGATGTTTGCAGTGGCGGAGATGCTGAGAGGCAGAGGGTGACAACAGTAGGAAACTTCCAGGAAGTTGACTGTAGACGGCGGCTCGGGAGCTGCTTGCAGCTGTTGTCATTGACAAGTCACCAAATGATGGCCACGGGCGCTGAATGGGCATAGGGCTTTCCTCAGGATGCCAAGACGTTTCTTTTAGCACGAGTAGCACATCAAGCGGTGCTGCTGATGTCAGCTGCGGATGAAGCGGAGAGGTGCGAAGTGGTGGGGACGGCGGCGGAGGAGTGCACATCCGAGAAGGGAAGCAATTGTGGCGGCAGAGTGATGACACGGTTACGGGGCACCAGGTGATGTCGACTGATGCTCTGATACCATGTCAGAAGAATGCAATGCGCGAGGATGATAGAAGCAGAAGCAGAAAGAAGCACTGAAGCACGCAGGAGCGAGTTAACAGGATAACCAAAGCATAAGGGCAAGAGCGGTCCCGAGGGGTTAGTCGCAGGGCCTCAAGAGAAGTGAGACACCGGACCTCCGAGGTAGACAGGGGGTAGTGAGAAAGCACGGGAGCGAAGCGAGTGATGTCCCAGTAGTGAGTGAAGGGTCACGAGTGATAAAGCAAAGGGAGAGAGGGTAAGCAAAGTGGGCGAAGACGAGGGACGAGCAGGGCGAGGACACGGCGGCGAGGCCGCGGAACCAAAAGGGAACAGGATGTGCAGAACTGTTCTGGTTAAACTAGGAGGGAATGAACATCCTCCTTATGTAAAAGATATAACAAGATAAAAGAAGATGCAACAGGTTCTTGTGCACTAGTCGGACGTGCTTGCGGTCGGGCCGCTTATTAGGAGATTACTCGGTATCGTGCCGTTGGTCGGTTCTCACCGTCAACGGTTCGTGTGTGATAGGACCGAGGTGGTTCATGCCGAGGCTTGAACCATTATTGAGAGCTCGGAATATCTGAGGGATGGGAGCAGGGGAGAGGTACAGTCTGGCTAGTGCCCGGGTCAGAGTCTCTCTTCCTTCTCCGAAGATGAGGAGTCACCTTGACAGAGTCGCTTGATTCTGACATCCCCCGCTTGTATAGGAGTTGTTCTGTCCAAACCCCGGTTCGGGCAGCACAGCACGGCTTTGAGCAGTACAGATGGTGCACAAAGCCCTTGAGAGGCGTGGGCTGCTTGAGAGCAACGGAGGTGGTATGATTGGGTCTGGCAGAGGACAGCGGCATGCTTGGAGAAGTTCATTCCACATCTGGTATATGTTGCCAGGGTGTGCGTGGATGTGTGGGTGAAAGTCTATGTCTGCAATGAGGCACAGAGGCCTTCTGAGGAACTGCTCCATCTGTGGACTTGGTGTAGTTGAGCTGATGGATG
>SZWC01022881.1:25693-38298 GCA_023375785.1 Penium margaritaceum
GAGAGAGGGTAAGCAAAGTGGGCGAAGACGAGGGACGAGCAGGGCGAGGACACGGCGGCGAGGCCGCGGAACCAAAAGGGAACAGGATGTGCAGAACTGTTCTGGTTAAACTAGGAGGGAATGAACATCCTCCTTATATAAAAGATAGAACAAGACAAAAGAAGATGCAATGGCTTCTTGTGCACTAGCCGGATGTGCTTGCGATCGGGCCGCTTGTTAGGGGATTACTCGGTATCGTGCCGTCGATCGGTTCTCACCGTCAACGATTTGTGTGTGGTAGGACCAAGGTGGTTCATGCCGAGGCTTGAACGTTTATTGAGAGCTCGAATATCCGAGGGACGGGAGCAGGGGAGATGAATAGTCTGGCCAGTGCCCGGGTCAGAGTATCTCTTCCTTCTCCGAAGATGAGGAGTCACCTTGACGGAGTCGCTTGATTATGACACATCAGAGCATCAGTGCATCAGTGCATCAGTGAATCAGTGCATTAGTGCATTAGTTCACAAGTGCATATGTGCATCTGTACATCTGTGCATCAGTGCATCAGTGCATCAATTCATTTGTGCATTAGTGTATCAGTGCATCAGTGCAACCGTGGATCACTGCGTCAGTGCATCCGTGCATCAATGCATCAGTGCATCACTGCATCTGTGCATCAATACATCAGTGAATCAGAGCATCAGTGCATCAGTGCACTGCTGCATCAGTGCAGCAGTACATCAGTGTATCAGTATATTAGTGCATCAGTGCATCAGTGCATGATTGCATCAGTGCATCAGTGCATTAGTACATCAGTATATTAGTGCATCAGTGCATCAGTGCATTATTGCATCAGTGCATCCGTGCATTAGTGCAAAACTCCATCTGTGCATCAGTGCATCAGTGCATTAGTACATCAGTATATTAGTGCATCAGTGCATCAGTGCATTATTGCATCAGTGCATCCGTGCATTAGTGCAAAACTCCATCTGTGCATCAGTGCAGTAGTGCATTGGTGCATCAGTGCATCAGTGCATCAGTGCATTATTGCATCAGTGCATCACTGCATCAGTGCATTGTTGCATCAGTGCATCAGTGGATTAGTGCAAAACTGCATTTGTGCATCAGTGCAGTGGTGCATTGGTGCATCAGTGCATCAGTGCATATGTGCATCATTGCATCGGTGCATCAGTGCATCGGTGCATCAGTGCATCGGTGCATCAGTGCATCAGATCATCAGTGCATCATTACATCAGTGGATCAGTGCATCCATGCATCTGTGGATCAGTGCATCAGTGCATCCGTGCATCAGTGCATCAGTGCATCAAGGCATCAGTGCATTACTGGATTAGTGCATTGGTGCATCAGTGCATCAGTGCCTCAGTGCATCACTTCATCAGTGCACCAGTGCATTAGTGCATCAGCGCATCAGTTCATTAGTGCATCAGCTCATTAGTGCATCCGCTCATCAGTGCATCACTGCATCAGTGCGTCAGTGCATCAGTGCATCAGAGCATCAGTGCATTAGTGCATCGGTGCATCACTACATGAGTGCATCAGTTCATGAGTGCAGTGGTGCATCTATGCATTAGTGTATGAGTGCATCAGTGCATCAGTTAATCAGTGCATCAGTGTAATAGTGCATCAGTGCACCAGTGCATCAGTGCATCAGTGCATCAGTGCATTAGTGCAGAAGTGCATCAGTGAATCCGTGCATCAGTGCATTAGTTTGTAAGTGCATCAATGCGTCTGTGCATCAGTGCATCAGTACATCAATGCATTAATGTATTAGTGCATCAATGCATTGGTGCGTTGGTGCTACAATGCATATGTGGATCACTGCATCAGTGCATAAAAACATCACTGCATCAGTGCATCAGTGCATCAGTACATCCGTGCATCAATGTATCAGTGCATCAGTGCATCTCTGCATGATTGCGTCAGTGCATCAGTGCACCAATGCATCAGTGCATCACTGCATCAGTGCATCAGTGCATCAGTGCATAAGTGCATGAGTGCAGTGGTGCATTAGTGAATCTTTGCATTAGTGAATTATAGCATCAGTGCACCTGTGCATCCGTGCATTAGTGCATCAGTGCATTAGTGCATTAGTACATCAGTGCAACAGTGCATCAATGTATCAGTGCATCCGTTCATCAGTGCATCAGTGAATCAGTACATCAGTGCATCAGTGCATTAGTGCATTGGTGTATCAGCGCATCAATGCATCTGTGCATTACATCATTAGTGCATCAGCGAATCAGTGGATCAATGCACCAGTGCATTAGTGCATTAGTGCATTAGCGCATCAGTGCATCAGTGCATCAGGGCATCAGTACATCAGTGCTTCAGTGCATGAGTGCTGTGGTGCATTCGTGCATCAGTGTATCAGTGCATCAGTGCATCAGTGCATCAGTACATCAGTGCATCAGTGCATTAGTGCATTAGTGCATTAGAGTGCATCAGCAGTGGTGCATCAGGGCATCAGTACATCAGTGCTTCAGTGCATGAGTGCTGTGGTGCATTCGTGCATCAGTGTATCAGTGCATCAGTGCATCAGTTCATAAGTGCATCAGTGCATTAGTGCGTCAGTGCAACATTGCATCGGTGCATCATTGCATCAGTGCATCAGTGCATCAGTGCATCAATGCATTAGTGCATTAGTGCATTAATGCATTAATGCATTGGTGCAACAGTGCATAAGTGGATCATTGCACCAGTGCATCACAACATCACTGCATCAATGCATCAGTGCATCAGTGCATCAATGCATTAGTGCATTAGTGCATTAATGCATTAATGCATTGGTGCAACAGTGCATAAGTGGATCATTGCACCAGTGCATCACAACATCACTGCATCAATGCATCAGTGCATCTGTACGTCCGTGCATCAATGTATTAGTGCATCAGTGCATTAGTGCACGAGTGCATCAGTGCATTAGTACACCAGTGCATCAGTGCATCAGTGCATCAGTTCATAGTGCATCACTTCATCAGTGCATCACTTCATCAGTGCATCGGTTCATCAGTGTGTCAGTCCATCAGAGCATCGGTGCATCAGAGTATCAGTGCATTAGTGCATGAGTGCAGTGGTGCATCACTGCATCAGTATATCAGTGCATCTGTGCATCAGTACACCAGTGCATCAGTACATCAATGCATCAATGCATCAGTCCATTAGTGCATCAGTGCATCAGTGCATCATTGTATCAGTGCATCAGTGCATTAGTGCATCAGTGTATCAGTGCATCTGTGCAAAAGTGCATCAGTGCATCAGTGCATCAGTGCATCAGGGCATCAGTGCATCTCTGCATCAGTGCATCAGTCCATCACTACATTAGTACATTAGAACATCAGTGCATCATTACATCAGTGCATCAGTGCATCCGTGCATCAGTGGATCAGTGCATCAGTGCATCCGTGCATCAGTGCATCAGTGCATCAATGTATTAGTGCATCAGTGCATTAGTGCACGAGTGCATCAGTGCATTAGTACACCAGTGCATCAGTGCATCAGTGCATCAGTTCATAGTGCATCACTTCATCAGTGCATTGGTTCATCAGTGTGTCAGTGCATCAGAGCATCGGTGCATCAGAGTATCAGTGCATTAGTGCATGAGTGCAGTGGTGCATCACTGCATCAGTATATCAGTGCATCTGTGCATCAGTACATCAGTGCATCAGTACATCAATGCATCAATGCATCAGTCCATTAGTGCATCAGTGCATCAGTGCATCATTGTATCAGTGCATCAGTGCATTAGTGCATCAGTGTATCAGTGCATCTGTGCAAAAGTGCATCAGTGCATCAGTGCATCAGTGCATCAGGGCATCAGTGCATCTGTGCATCAGTGCATCAGTCCATCACTACATTAGTACATTAGAACATCAGTGCATCATTACATCAGTGCATCAGTGCATCCGTGCATCAGTGGATCAGTGCATCAGTGCATCCGTGCATCAGTGCATCAGTGCATCAGTGCATCAGTACATCAGTGCATCAGTGCATCCGTGCATCAGTGGATCAGTGCATCAGTGCATCCGTGCATCAGTGCATCAGTGCATCAATGCATCAGTGCATTAGTGCATTAGTGCATTAGTGCATCAGTGCATCAGGGCATCATGGCATCAGTGCATCAATGCACCAGTGCATCAGTGCATTAGTGCACCAGTGCATCAGTTCATAAGTGCATGAGCTCATTAGTGCATCAGTTCATCTGTACGTAACTGCATCAGTGCGTTAGTGCATTAGAACATCAGTGCATCAGTGCACCAGTACATTAGTGCATCAGTGCATCAGTGCATCATTCCATCAGTGCATCAGTGCAACAGTGCATCCATGCATCAGTGCATCCGTGCATCAGTGCATCAGTACATCACTGCATGAGTATATTAGTGCATCAATCCATTTGTGCATTGGTGCATCAGTGCATCAGGGTATCAGTGTATCAGTGAATCAGTGTTTAGTTGCATCAGTGCATTGGTGCATCCGTGCATAAATGGATCAGTGCATCAGCGCATTGATGCATCAGTGCATTGGTGCATCAGTGCATCAGTGCAACGGTGCATTGTGCATAAGTGCATCAATGATACGGTGCATCAGTGCATCAGTGCACCAGTGCATAAGTTCATCAGTGCTTATTGCATCCTTGCATCAGTGCATAAGTGCATTAGTACATCAGAGCATCAGTGCATTAGTGCATCAGTGCATCAGTGCATGAATTCATCAGTGCATCAATGCATTAGTGCATCAGTACATCAGTGCATATGTGCATCAGTGCATTGGTGCATCAGTGCGTCACAGGATTAGTGCATTGGTGCATTAGTGCATCAGTCTATCAGTGCTCCAGTGCATCAGTGCATCAGTGCCTCAGTGCATAAGAGCTTCATTGCCTCAGTCCATCAGTGAATTACTGCATCAGTGCATCCGTGCATCAGTGCACAGTGCACTAGTGCATTGGTGCATCAGTGCGTCACAGGATTAGTGCATTGGTGCATTAGTGCATCAGTCTATCAGTGCTCCAGTGCATCAGTGCATCAGTGCCTCAGTGCATAAGAGCTTCATTGCCTCAGTCCATCAGTGAATTACTGCATCAGTGCATCCGTGCATCAGTGCACAGTGCACTAGTGCATTGGTGCATCAGTGCGTCACAGGATTAGTGCATTGGTGCATTAGTGCATCAGTCTATCAGTGCTCCAGTGCATCAGTGCATCAGTGCCTCAGTGCATAAGAGCTTCATTGCCTCAGTCCATCAGTGAATTACTGCATCAGTGCATCCGTGCATCAGTGCACAGTGCACTAGTGCATTGGTGCATCAGTGCGTCACAGGATTAGTGCATTGGTGCATTAGTGCATCAGTCTATCAGTGCTCCAGTGCATCAGTGCATCAGTGCCTCAGTGCATAAGAGCTTCATTGCCTCAGTCCATCAGTGAATTACTGCATCAGTGCATCCGTGCATCAGTGCACAGTGCACTAGTGCATTGGTGCATCAGTGCGTCACAGGATTAGTGCATTGGTGCATTAGTGCATCAGTCTATCAGTGCTCCAGTGCATCAGTGCATCAGTGCCTCAGTGCATAAGAGCTTCATTGCCTCAGTCCATCAGTGAATTACTGCATCAGTGCATCCGTGCATCAGTGCACAGTGCACTAGTGCATTGGTGCATCAGTGCGTCACAGGATTAGTGCATTGGTGCATTAGTGCATCAGTCTATCAGTGCTCCAGTGCATCAGTGCATCAGTGCCTCAGTGCATAAGAGCTTCATTGCCTCAGTCCATCAGTGAATTACTGCATCAGTGCATCCGTGCATCAGTGCACAGTGCACTAGTGCATTGGTGCATCAGTGCGTCACAGGATTAGTGCATTGGTGCATTAGTGCATCAGTCTATCAGTGCTCCAGTGCATCAGTGCATCAGTGCCTCAGTGCATAAGAGCTTCATTGCCTCAGTCCATCAGTGAATTACTGCATCAGTGCATCCGTGCATCAGTGCACAGTGCACTAGTGCATTGGTGCATCAGTGCGTCACAGGATTAGTGCATTGGTGCATTAGTGCATCAGTCTATCAGTGCTCCAGTGCATCAGTGCATCAGTGCCTCAGTGCATAAGAGCTTCATTGCCTCAGTCCATCAGTGAATTACTGCATCAGTGCATCCGTGCATCAGTGCACAGTGCACTAGTGCATTGGTGCATCAGTGCGTCACAGGATTAGTGCATTGGTGCATTAGTGCATCAGTCTATCAGTGCTCCAGTGCATCAGTGCATCAGTGCCTCAGTGCATAAGAGCTTCATTGCCTCAGTCCATCAGTGAATTACTGCATCAGTGCATCCGTGCATCAGTGCACAGTGCACTAGTGCATTGGTGCATCAGTGCGTCACAGGATTAGTGCATTGGTGCATTAGTGCATCAGTCTATCAGTGCTCCAGTGCATCAGTGCATCAGTGCCTCAGTGCATAAGAGCTTCATTGCCTCAGTCCATCAGTGAATTACTGCATCAGTGCATCCGTGCATCAGTGCACAGTGCACTAGTGCATTGGTGCATCAGTGCGTCACAGGATTAGTGCATTGGTGCATTAGTGCATCAGTCTATCAGTGCTCCAGTGCATCAGTGCATCAGTGCCTCAGTGCATAAGAGCTTCATTGCCTCAGTCCATCAGTGAATTACTGCATCAGTGCATCCGTGCATCAGTGCACAGTGCACTAGTGCATTGGTGCATCAGTGCGTCACAGGATTAGTGCATTGGTGCATTAGTGCATCAGTCTATCAGTGCTCCAGTGCATCAGTGCATCAGTGCCTCAGTGCATAAGAGCTTCATTGCCTCAGTCCATCAGTGAATTACTGCATCAGTGCATCCGTGCATCAGTGCACAGTGCACTAGTGCATTGGTGCATCAGTGCGTCACAGGATTAGTGCATTGGTGCATTAGTGCATCAGTCTATCAGTGCTCCAGTGCATCAGTGCATCAGTGCCTCAGTGCATAAGAGCTTCATTGCCTCAGTCCATCAGTGAATTACTGCATCAGTGCATCCGTGCATCAGTGCACAGTGCACTAGTGCATTGGTGCATCAGTGCGTCACAGGATTAGTGCATTGGTGCATTAGTGCATCAGTCTATCAGTGCTCCAGTGCATCAGTGCATCAGTGCCTCAGTGCATAAGAGCTTCATTGCCTCAGTCCATCAGTGAATTACTGCATCAGTGCATCCGTGCATCAGTGCACAGTGCACTAGTGCATTGGTGCATCAGTGCGTCACAGGATTAGTGCATTGGTGCATTAGTGCATCAGTCTATCAGTGCTCCAGTGCATCAGTGCATCAGTGCCTCAGTGCATAAGAGCTTCATTGCCTCAGTCCATCAGTGAATTACTGCATCAGTGCATCCGTGCATCAGTGCACAGTGCACTAGTGCATTGGTGCATCAGTGCGTCACAGGATTAGTGCATTGGTGCATTAGTGCATCAGTCTATCAGTGCTCCAGTGCATCAGTGCATCAGTGCCTCAGTGCATAAGAGCTTCATTGCCTCAGTCCATCAGTGAATTACTGCATCAGTGCATCCGTGCATCAGTGCACAGTGCACTAGTGCATTGGTGCATCAGTGCGTCACAGGATTAGTGCATTGGTGCATTAGTGCATCAGTCTATCAGTGCTCCAGTGCATCAGTGCATCAGTGCCTCAGTGCATAAGAGCTTCATTGCCTCAGTCCATCAGTGAATTACTGCATCAGTGCATCCGTGCATCAGTGCACAGTGCACTAGTGCATTGGTGCATCAGTGCGTCACAGGATTAGTGCATTGGTGCATTAGTGCATCAGTCTATCAGTGCTCCAGTGCATCAGTGCATCAGTGCCTCAGTGCATAAGAGCTTCATTGCCTCAGTCCATCAGTGAATTACTGCATCAGTGCATCCGTGCATCAGTGCACAGTGCACTAGTGCATTGGTGCATCAGTGCGTCACAGGATTAGTGCATTGGTGCATTAGTGCATCAGTCTATCAGTGCTCCAGTGCATCAGTGCATCAGTGCCTCAGTGCATAAGAGCTTCATTGCCTCAGTCCATCAGTGAATTACTGCATCAGTGCATCCATGCATTAGTGCATTTGTGCATCAGTGCATCACTGCATTAGTGCATCAGTGCAGAAGTTCATCAGTGCATCCGTGCATCAGTGCACAGTGCACTAGTGCATTGGTGCATCAGTGCATCAGTGCATCAGTGCATCAGTGCATCAGTTCATCAGTGCATCAGTTCATCAGTTCATCAGTGCATCAGTGCATCAGTGCATCAGTGAATCAGTGCATCAGTACATCAGTGCATCAGTGCATCAGTGCATAAGAGCTTCATTGCCTCGGTGCATCAGTGAATTAGTGCATCAGTGAATTACTGCATCAGTGCATCCGTGCATTATTGCATCCGTGCATCAGTGCATCAGTGCATCAGTGCATCCGTGCATCAGTTCATCAGTGCATCAGTGCATCAGTGCATCAGTGCATCAGTGCATAAGAGCTTCATTGCCTCAGTGCATCAGTGACCTAGTGCATCAGTGCATCCATGCATTACTGTATTTGTGCATCAGTGCATCAGTGCATAAGTGCATCGGTGCAGCAGTGAATCAGTGCATCAGTGCATCAGTGCATTAGTGCACAGTGCACTAATGCATTGGTGCATCACTGCATCAGTGCATCAGTGGATCAGTGCATCAGTGCATCAGTGCATCAGTGCATCAGTGCATCAGCTCATCAGTTCAGCAGTTCTTCAGTGCATTAGTGCATTGGTGTATCAGTGCGTCACAGGATTAGTGCATTGGTGCATTAGTGCATCAGTGCATCCGTACATCAGTGCATCATTACATCAGTGCATCAGTGCAACAGTACATCAGTGCATTAGTGCATCAGTGCATCCGTACATCAGTGCATCATTACATCAGTGCATCAGTGCAACAGTACATCAGTGCATTAGTGCATCAGTGCATCCGTACATCAGTGCATCATTACATCAGTGCATCAGTGCAACAGTACATCAGTGCATTAGTGCATCAGTGCATCCGTACATCAGTGCATCATTACATCAGTGCATCAGTGCAACAGTACATCAGTGCATTAGTGCATCAGTGCATCCGTACATCAGTGCATCATTACATCAGTGCATCAGTGCAACAGTACATCAGTGCATTAGTGCATCAGTGCATCCGTACATCAGTGCATCATTACATCAGTGCATCAGTGCAACAGTACATCAGTGCATTAGTGCATCAGTGCATCCGTACATCAGTGCATCATTACATCAGTGCATCAGTGCAACAGTACATCAGTGCATTAGTGCATCAGTGCATCCGTACATCAGTGCATCATTACATCAGTGCATCAGTGCAACAGTACATCAGTGCATTAGTGCATCAGTGCATCCGTACATCAGTGCATCATTACATCAGTGCATCAGTGCAACAGTACATCAGTGCATTAGTGCATCAGTGCATCCGTACATCAGTGCATCATTACATCAGTGCATCAGTGCAACAGTACATCAGTGCATTAGTGCATCAGTGCATCCGTACATCAGTGCATCATTACATCAGTGCATCAGTGCAACAGTACATCAGTGCATTAGTGCATCAGTGCATCCGTACATCAGTGCATCATTACATCAGTGCATCAGTGCAACAGTACATCAGTGCATTAGTGCATCAGTGCATCCGTACATCAGTGCATCATTACATCAGTGCATCAGTGCAACAGTACATCAGTGCATTAGTGCATCAGTGCATCCGTACATCAGTGCATCATTACATCAGTGCATCAGTGCAACAGTACATCAGTGCATTAGTGCATCAGTGCATCCGTACATCAGTGCATCATTACATCAGTGCATCAGTGCAACAGTACATCAGTGCATTAGTGCATCAGTGCATCCGTACATCAGTGCATCATTACATCAGTGCATCAGTGCAACAGTACATCAGTGCATTAGTGCATCAGTGCATCCGTACATCAGTGCATCATTACATCAGTGCATCAGTGCAACAGTACATCAGTGCATTAGTGCATCAGTGCATCCGTACATCAGTGCATCATTACATCAGTGCATCAGTGCAACAGTACATCAGTGCATTAGTGCATCAGTGCATCCGTACATCAGTGCATCATTACATCAGTGCATCAGTGCAACAGTACATCAGTGCATTAGTGCATCAGTGCATCCGTACATCAGTGCATCATTACATCAGTGCATCAGTGCAACAGTACATCAGTGCATTAGTGCATCAGTGCATCCGTACATCAGTGCATCATTACATCAGTGCATCAGTGCAACAGTACATCAGTGCATTAGTGCATCAGTGCATCCGTACATCAGTGCATCATTACATCAGTGCATCAGTGCAACAGTACATCAGTGCATTAGTGCATCAGTGCATCCGTACATCAGTGCATCATTACATCAGTGCATCAGTGCAACAGTACATCAGTGCATTAGTGCATCAGTGCATCCGTACATCAGTGCATCATTACATCAGTGCATCAGTGCAACAGTACATCAGTGCATTAGTGCATCAGTGCATCCGTACATCAGTGCATCATTACATCAGTGCATCAGTGCAACAGTACATCAGTGCATTAGTGCATCAGTGCATCCGTACATCAGTGCATCATTACATCAGTGCATCAGTGCAACAGTACATCAGTGCATTAGTGCATCAGTGCATCCGTACATCAGTGCATCATTACATCAGTGCATCAGTGCAACAGTACATCAGTGCATTAGTGCATCAGTGCATCCGTACATCAGTGCATCATTACATCAGTGCATCAGTGCAACAGTACATCAGTGCATTAGTGCATCAGTGCATCCGTACATCAGTGCATCATTACATCAGTGCATCAGTGCAACAGTACATCAGTGCATTAGTGCATCAGTGCATCCGTACATCAGTGCATCATTACATCAGTGCATCAGTGCAACAGTACATCAGTGCATTAGTGCATCAGTGCATCCGTACATCAGTGCATCATTACATCAGTGCATCAGTGCAACAGTACATCAGTGCATTAGTGCATCAGTGCATCCGTACATCAGTGCATCATTACATCAGTGCATCAGTGCAACAGTACATCAGTGCATTAGTGCATCAGTGCATCCGTACATCAGTGCATCATTACATTAGTGCATCAGTGCATCAGTGCATCAGGGCATCAGTGCATCAGTGCATCAGTGATCAGTGCATAAGAGCTTCATTTCATCAGTGCATCAGTGCACTAATGCATCAGTGCATCCGTGCATTAGCGCATCAGTGCATCAGAGCATCTGTGCATCAGTGCAAAGGTGTTTCAGTGCATCAGTGCATCAATGCATCCATGCATGAGTGCACTAGTGCGTTGGTGCATCATTGAACCAGTGCATCGATGAATCAGTGCATCAGTGCATTAGGGCATCAGTGCATCAGTTCATCCGAACACCAGTGCATCAGTGCATCAGTGCAACAGTGCATTAGTGCATCAGTGCATCAGGGCATCAGTGCATCAGTGCATCAGTGCATTAGTGCATTGGTGCATCAGTGCATCAGTGCATTAGAGCATTAGTTCATTAATGCATCAGTGCATCAGTGCATACGTACACTAGTGCATTAGTGCATCAGGGCATCAGTGCATCATTGCATAAGTGCACCAGTGCATCGGTGCATCAGTGTATCAATGCACCAGTGCATCCATTCATCATTGCATCAGTGCATCAGTGCACGAGTGCATCAGTGAATCAGTGATGGATATGAGAGTGCCAGAAAGTGACAAAAATAGGTTGCTCGATAAAAATCATCAGTCACAAAAGAGAATAGAGGATGTTTTGCTGGTTCTGTAGCACTTTACGGAACTCGATTCGGAGTCCGTTTGAGGGAGATATGGATTTTCAAGGTTTGGTGGCGATGGGTCCGGTTTAAGTGATGGCTCCTGCACTACCAGCAGCAATGACGGCCACAATTACTGGCCAATGAGATTTGGAGCGGCCTTCAGGGTAGAAAGGCAGCAGGAGGACCTTCAGGAAGTTTCAAGGAAGGTCCCCACGAAGATTATTGGTTGTGCACATGGCAGGGATGGTAATTCTCTTGTGTGAGAGTGTGACTGCCGCTCATCCCGCTAGGTTAGGATTGTGCTAGAGGGTGAGCTTTCACAGAGTGGATCTCGGTGTTCCCTTAGCCAAATGAGGCATATAAGGGCTTGTTAGAAAGCTGTGATCATGTAATTTTTCACTCAAGAGTCGATTTAGACACTCGCGTTCTCTGAAGACCTACATTTCCTTCCATAATTTCTGTCTGTGCAACCTGCAACTCCCTCTCACAAACAGTTGGTCCTGCCTAGGCGGCTCTTAGTGAGCCTGATCACCTCCCTGAGGGCTGCCAAGTTTCCATCAATCAGTGCATCAGTGCATAAGTGCATTAGTGCATGAGTGCAATGGTGCATGAGTACTTCAGTGCATTATTGCATCTGTGTATCAGTGCATCAGTGCATCCGTTCATCAGTGCATCAGTGCATTAGTGCACTAGTGCACCATTGCATCACTGCATCAGTGTATCAGTGCATGAGTGCATCAGTGAGTCCGCACATTAGTGCATCAGTCCATCAGTGCATTATTGCATCAGTGCATCAGTA
>SZWC01022882.1:1456-15847 GCA_023375785.1 Penium margaritaceum
CATAAACATATACATATCCATGTACATTTACAGCTACATATCCATTTACATATACATCAACATATACATATACATGTACATATACATGTACATGTACATGTACATATACATATACATATACATATACATATACATATACATATACATATACATATACATATACAAATACATATACATATACATAGAAACGTTCATTCACAATTACACGAACATTGATTTTTTAAGGTTCTATTCTTTTCATACTCATACTTGATTTGCATAGGTGTAATATTTGGTGAAATTTCTGTATTCTTGTCCGAATGAATGGACTTAGCTTTTAGTGAGCATAGATGGAGGTGTGCAAGTAACTTTGCTTGTTTGTAGGCGTTGACCGACATAGTTCACCCAAACCTTATCAGTAGGTGGTTGGATCCTATTTTTGTGCAATGTAACTGGAGGTCTTATCCACATAAAAAGCTTCATGCATGAAACCTCTCTTTTGCGCGGCTATCTAGAGTTGTTTTTGTAATCTAGTACGGTCTGTTTTCGCTTGGCGGTGGCTTAAGTAGCCGTCTGAGATTTTATTTCATTAGATTGGAGAGTGGTTTATTAGTTTGCTTCCTTGATGATCTGTCTTTTATATGAACACGTCACTGGATGGCTTCAGACGTATGACGTCCTGGTTCCTGTTTGAAACAGAATTCGTGAAGCAGCACGATGGATGTACGAGCATGGGCAGCTTTTGCTATCCATGCTTGTATGTTCATCGCGTCGTCTTCAATCTTCTCGCCGGGAATGGCAAAGCAAGCTTTGTAATCTAATGTAGTTGACGTTTCCTCTATTGTAAGTGATGCCCTTTGAGCTTATAGTACATTTATGGAATGTGTATTCCATAACATGTAAAATTCAACAAAAACAATGCAAGAAATTCTAGACGGCGGACACGGTGGACCCGGTGTCTGGAATGGTGTACGGAATGCTTTTTTATAATTTTGTTTTTACCAATGTGCGATCCAAAACATTACTATCACCTTGCCCTTACTTGTTTAAGTGGGGGAACGGCGTTGATAATGTTTTATCCGTACTATGCGTCCTAGCCATAATTCCCCGGAGCATAAAAAATGGGGGAGACCAGGTGCTTTTTTCAAGAATGGGGGCGACAGACATTTTTTCTTAGAATGGGGGCATCTCAGACATGGTCGAGTGAGAATAGGGGCAACTTGTAAATCCGCCCAGTGACCTGGCCGTCGATGAACTGGGACTACCTCAAGGAGCACTTTGATGCTTGCACTTCAACCTCTTGTGACATCAAAATTGCCTCCCTCTTCCATGTTTCATTCAACACCTTTCCTGACATAGGTGGCTACGTTGCTACTTGCACCACTATTGCTGTGGATCTCAAAGCAATGAGCATTGAACTTCTTGAAGCTGTGGTGTGTGCGGGCATCATCTACGGCCTTCCTTCTCGTTTCAAGGTGATCCGCCAAATGCTTCTTCAACTTCCTGTTGTAGAACTGACAGTCAACAACATCTCTCCGAAGCTCGTAGCTGTTGAACAAGACTACAACACGAAGACGCACCAGCCGGCAGCCCTAGCTGCTGTGCTTCATGCTCCTCTGCTCACCTCAGCGCTGCCGACCTCATCCTCTCCTCAGGTTCATCTTACTACAGGGCCCATCAATTTCCCTCCCTATCAGTACAAGCCATTCTCAGGGCCCCATGCAGGCAAGGTCTGTGGTGGATGCAACCACCCTCAAGGTACCTGCGACCATTTCAAGACAGACCAGTGGCTTGCCCAACATCCCGGAAAAACCTATGCTGAAAGACCGAACTGACATGCTGAGGTGTGCAAGGCTCGTGCGAGCCATTTCGGAGTACTCAAACGTGGTAGTGTGACACCTGTATCTACACCTAGCTTGAATACTCTCGCCACTTGCATCCTTCTCGACACAAGTGTTGCCACAATGTACACTACCGATGAAACCGGATTTGACATCTACTCCTTGTCCTCTCCCTCCCCCACTTTGATTTCGGACTCTTTCACGGAGCAAACCCTTGATTGTGAATCTACCTCGCATTCTCTCAAGGATGCAGACAGTACCACTCCTCTCCAGTCCCCTATTCTTGTTTCCGGTGACACTACGGACATGGTTGTCAACTTTACAAGTGCAAGTGCCTTGGTCAAGAAGTCAGCCCGCTGCATGTCCGTGCCGACCCAGATGACAGAGATCACCTCTCGCTCCACAAGATCACGCACAAAGTGATGCTCAACAGCTATGTGCTTTGTGCGTGCATGAAACACACCAAAGTTGTCTGCGATGGCAAGAGCACTCTGGTTGTCACAGCGCACAACAATGCAGGGCACAGACTGACGCAACTCATGAACCAGACATTGCAACCACACCGCCTCAGCAGCCCTAGCCCCCAAAGCAACATACTCAGCCTCAGATGAGCTACGTGCAATAGAACCCTGCTTGCCACTATGCCACAACATAGCGGTGTCACCAAACAGGAATACATAGCCTATCCGGCTGCGCCCATCAGGACTCCACGCCCAGTCGCTGTCTGTGTAGCCGTCGACTACTACCAAACACTACCGTCGAAGGCAGAGTCCGAGGTACGGTGTGGACACCACATACCGCACTACTTGCACAAGAGCATGAAGGGCTCTCGCCCGAGGACACTGTGAAAACTGTGCAAGGAGGTTGACGACAAAGGTAATTTCGGGTCGTGTGGTAGTGGCCAAATACATCAAGGAGCCGATCAGGCGCAAGTACAGGGTCACGTCCACTGTCTCCCCCAGGTCTGCGGGATCATCCACCTTCAGAGCATCCTGCCCGTCAGGTGTGATGGGGATGGAGGCTGTAGGAACTGCACCCAAGAGGTCAGCAAACCGCTCCCCCACAACATGGGCGTAACGTGCCTGGTGTAATAAGAGTGTCCGTCACTGGCGATCACGCACGATCTCCATCCCGAGAAACACAGCTCCATGACCAAGGTCCTTCATCCTATAGGCAGCCTGGAGAACTGCCTTGGCCTCCTTCACAGCCTCCATAGAAGGAGACGCAATCAGGAGGTCGTCCACGTAGACCAGGATGGCAGTGAAGCTGTCAGCTGTCCGTGTGAGAAAGAGGGACAGGTAAGCGTCACTCTGTACATAACCGGCATGTGTCAGTGTACCAGTGATCTCCAAGTTCCAGCACCTGGGTGACTGTTTCATCACGTACAAGGCCTTTTGCAAGCGCCAGACCTTGTCACCGACCTCGAACCCAGGTGGCTGGACTATGTAGATCTCCTCCTCTAAGGTGCCATGTAGGAACGCGTTGTTCACGTCCATCTGGTGTAGCTCCCAGTCATGGTGAGCAACAACCCCGAACAGAGCGCGAGCCGTGGTCATGCGGCCAACCGGTGCAAAGGTGTCAGTGAAATCCACTCCCTCAACCAACGAGAATGCCTTGGCCGTCAAGCGAGCCTTGTAGCGATCCAGTGTGCCATAAGGCTTCACCTTCTTGCAAAAGACCCACTTGGCCTGTACAGCACTGTGTGTAGAGTGTGACAAGACTGACGCTCAGCCATCACAAGCCACAAGCGGACTGCCAATGCGGCATTGCTCTTGTGGCGCAGGCTATAGACCCACCGCATCCCCGTGAAGTCATCAGTCGGGGTGAGAACGTATCGACCCCGATCAGAGAGGGACTCGACTCGGAGAGGGCTGAGAAGATCAGTGAACCAACTCAAGTGGGCGCAGTGCCCAGGAGGAGGAGTCAGGGTAAGACCAGCGATGCATCTTATCCTGGGCGCAGAAAAGATAGTCGGTCTTGGGCGGCTTCTCAAAAGAAGTTGCGTCAAGACCGAGGGCTGGCTGAGTACAAATGAGCTTGGACATAGTGTCCGAGCTCACATGGCAGAGGCGACGGTGTAACAAGCGCTGGTGTTCCGGGGAGAGAACACCAGTGACAAACACTCGCGCAGAAGGAGGAAGGGAAGGAGAAGCAGAGGGAGTGCAATGAGACACACGATACAGGTCATCAACAACAGAGGCATGAAGCACAATGGCACGTGTGTCAAGAGCAGTCACTATGGCAGAGTCCGCATAGTGCTCAACAGTGAGGCCCATCCTGGTGCATGCACGAACAGAGAACAGGCTGAGCTCAGGAGCAGGGACAAAGAGCACATCAGAAATGTACAAGGGGCCAGAAAGACCATCAAACTGCACAACCCAAACTCCCTGTACAGGCAATGACTGACCAGACCCTGTGCGAACAGACCGAACAGACGCAACGGGACCCAGCACAACGAAGTCACTGCGACGCCAGATCATGTGATGAGTGGCCCTAGAGTCAATAATCCAGGTGCCACTCGGCTCACGACCAGTCGTCGACACTGAGCAACGTGCCACAGAACACTCTACCTCTGTTGGGCGCTCAGCAGAGGACTCGGAACAACGATGGACAACACGGATCTGTGACTCGGCAAGCCAGTCAATACTGTCAGGTCCATCCTCATCGCAAGCCACCATAGCTCCACCACAAGCATCATCACGAGCAACAGACGTAGTAAGACAACTTGTGTCGGGACCACTCGGCTGTGACAACACACTTGCACCTCCCTGAGCACGAAGCGCCAGCAGCTGACAAAGCTCTGCGATCGTGCGATCCCGAGGGTCCACCTCACTACTGCCGCCTGATGAAACGGGTGCGTCTGCAGCACTCGTGGTCGCGGTGCGCCCATTCCGTGTGTCGCTCGAGGAAGTCTGTTGTGCGTGCGCCGCCTGGAGGCCGCGCATGATCCGAGTCCAGTCAAGTGGTTGCTCACACTCTGTGTAGCGGTGAGCGCCTCCACAGTTGTAGCAGTGGACAGAACGTCCACTGCAACTACTCGCCGGCTGCTGTTGCTACTGCTGCTGTCCCTTTCCACGTCGCTTATTCCCCTTCTTTCCCTATGCGGCCGCTGCACCACCCTGAGTGTGGCCGCTCGGAGTGGAGGAGGAGGAGGAGGAGGCAGTCGAGGTGGGACTGGTGAGCAGGGACAGAGGCGTAGGAGGCATTGCAGTCACTGCTGCAACCAGTGGACTCTGCTGATCAGCAACGGCAACCTCATGAGCCGATGTGGCCTGGATGAAGTAGCGAAGGGCCCAAGGAAGCAGCTGTAGTGACTCTGACAGCTCAGAGAGAGCCACACGATTGAAGCCCATAAAGAGCTTCACGTGGTTCAAATGCGCTCCCATCATGATGGTATCGAGCGCCCACAACTGCGCCCCGCCACCGGTCCCAAGGCGCGTGTAAAGGCGCATCGCGCGCCTCCACTTGTCAGCTACGAGCTCTGTGGGGCCCTAGAGGAGGGAGTGAAACTCACGTAGTCGGGGCGCCCTCGTGGCATGGATCTCCGCAGCGAGAAGTGTCAGGGCCAGCTCCCAGCCCTGACACGGATCTGCTCCAATCCCAGTCCCGGTCTGACCGGGGAAAGGATGGAAGTCGATCACAGTCTCCAGTGGCATGGTGTAGAGGAGACCCCGCATTTCTCTCGCTGCTGTCTGGGCCTGGTGAGCATCGCGGGTCTGGTACTGGCTGTGGTAGTACGGCCAGACACCCTCAGAATCGGCCCACACCTGAAACAGAGTCTCCCAGCAATCGAAGCCCTCGTCACTATCGTGACGGGGTGGAAATGTCTCAAAGTCCTTCGGTCGCCGCTCCGTGGGGAGGGCGACCTCAGGCTCAGGAGATGGTGGGCGGGGTATGGGGAGCCCACCAGTGAGGGAAACACCACCAAAGGTGAACGCTGCTGAACGACGTGTCTGATCCTGGCGGCGAGAAGGTGGTGGAGTGGGAGGCTGTGNTCGTCACTATCGTGACGGGGTGGAAATGTCTCAAAGTCCTTCGGTCGCCGCTCCGTGGGGAGGGCGACCTCAGGCTCAGGAGATGGTGGGCGGGGTATGGGGAGCCCACCAGTGAGGGAAACACCACCAAAGGTGAACGCTGCTGAACGACGTGTCTGATCCTGGCGGCGAGAAGGTGGTGGAGTGGGAGGCTGTGCTCCCAGACGTAACTCACGGATGCGCTCCTCAAGCACACGAATCTCGTGCTCGCGTGAGTCATCCTCAATCTCTTCCTCGTCCCAGGTGTCCACCCCTGATAATCGATGCTGAGACCGCCGCACTGTGTAGGGTGTAGACTGCTGAGTGGATGGTGCAGCTCCAGTAGACTCTCCAGGTGGCTGCTGTGAAGCCATCGAACGACCCCGTAGTAACTCCGTGATCTCCTGCAACGCGTCGGACTGCCTCTACTGCTGCTGGCGCATCTCATCCTGCGACCGACGAAGCTCATCGATCATGCGGGACCGCAACCGCGGACTCACAACACCCAAAGAGGAGGAAGAGGGATCAGCGGGTCCTTTGTCCTTGTCACGGCCGGCGCCATCGCGGTGCTCAGTATGGGGCCGAGCGTCAAAATGCTCCAAACAAGAAACTGACAGCGTTTCTTCAGGATTTGAGACGCTGGCAATTTTTGACTGTCCAGCCAAAAATTTGGCTAAGTATGGTGCCGACGGCCAGAAATTTGGCCAAGTGCTGAAATTTAATAATTTCAGCACTAAGAATTCAAGGTTGTCCAAATCAAGCGAAATTTGGACCACAGAGGCTCCTGAATGTGCTGAACATGGTGGTGAAATTTTAGGTCGCGAAAAGCTGGAAAAACTGGCAAAACGTTACTTTTCCCTGTTCTGCCCGAATTTCAGCAGAAAACAAATCTGTGTTGCACTTCAGTCTTTGCTGGTGGCGATAGAGCACGAAACTGAGCGTGAATAGTAGCTCTGGAGGGATTGAGGGAAGAGCTTTCCAACACACCCTCAAACGCTGAAAACGGCATTCGTTTGAAGCCAGGGCAAGCTCGTGCCGACGGGGAGGTGGTGGCTGACGCGATTTTCGTCTTCGGCTCCTCCACGTCCGTGCGGCTTCTAGGAAGTTGCACGGACAGGGGCAACGGTGGCGCACGCTGCTGTTGTTTCTGCTGCTGCTGCTGCCATCGAGCTTGACGGCAACGGCCTCAAGCCACTTTGGCGGCTACTGTTGTTGATGTTTCCAATGCCGCCGCCGATGTTGCTGCTGCTGCTGCTGTGGTCAAAACTGCCAGCACTGTTGCTGCGCTGCTGAACAGCTGCTATGGCGCTGCTGCGCTAGCGTGCTGCTACACTGCTGCACCCCTCCTGCACGACTCCTTTGTCACGTGTTGCGGCCTACGCCTTGCAATGGCGCAGGTTGGTGGGTCCTCCCAGGACCTGTCGCTGCTGTTGTGTGCTGTTGCCGCTGCTGCTGCTCACTGCTGATGCGATTGCTGCATCTCTGCTGTGCAGCACAAAAAGCTATGGCTTGTTGCTCTGATACCATAAGAAGATGCATGGAAGCTTCCTAGCTACACTCCCGTTGACCAGGCGTCAGTGCCTAATCAGACGGTGATGACAGTCACAAGTCGTGCATGTAACGACAAGGGTTTGGCTAGGGGACACAAGACAAAGTGTCTGAATGCTTCATAAGCATTTGCAGAGAAAGAAAACAAAGGACAGGTCCATGGCATAAATACCTGCCGCGGCGCATAGTGGGTGTCGCACGCGGCGGTCCAAAAGCTGTCCTAAAACCGGCCCAAAACCACTGTTTTGGCCATAACTCTGCGCACACATGTCAGAATGCTACGTCGTCTAGACCTAGACGTGCAAAACATCGAGCCGGTCGCTTTGACTTGTCACACGCACAAGTCCGGCATCAATCTGTGGAAGGACAATGCAAAACATGCAAAACGGCCTCAAGAGCCTGTCCACCGAGAAAACTCTAGCGTCTCCAGAAAAACTGCAAAGTACCCCAGCAAGCACCCGGGACGTCATGGCAGCCGCCTGGTGGCTGCTGGCGGGTGAATCCACCAACCATCAGTGCTCCGGCGCCAGCTGGGTCCGCATAAGTGATCTGCACGAGCATGGACACGGTCGAGTGGTCACAGTAAGCTGTACAAACGGACGGAAACAGCTCACATCACAACAAGGGTCTCAAAGTCCTTTGGCATGCGGCCGGCACCAAGAGTGGGGCCGAGGACTGAAGCCACATTCTACCGTTGGCGCTGGGTCTGATGCTGGACCACATATTGTGTGACTGTAGAGACAACAAGACTGGGGAGGAAGAAAAGGCGGCGGGGAGCTCGCGTGGCTATATGGTGTTGGCGACAGTAGTGCTACAAGCTCCTGCGTTGGTCTGTTAAAACACTGACGAATGGAAACCAGGTAGTCTGGTGGAGCCTGGCTCGGGCCAACGGAGCTGGCGACAAAGCTTGCGAGTTGCTACTGCTACTGTTGCTACCGGTGCGGCTGCTTTTGTTACTACTGCTGTGGTGGCTACTTGTGTTGATGTTGCTCCTGTTGCTATTGTTGCAGTAGCGGTAGCAATTGCTACTGTAGTGGCTGCTGTTGTTGCTCTTGCAAGTGTCGCAGCTGCTGTAGAAAAGGGGGACCAGTGGACCCTCCAGCAGAGTTGGATATGTCCCCACTAGGAATTTTAGCCATGGCCCGAATAGCAGTTTTTTTTCCACCCTTTTCTTGGCTTTGGTTGCTGATGTCATCAGTGATGTCAACAGTGACATCAGCAATGACATCAGCCAATGACGGCTGATGTTAGCATCAAGTCACTGCTTCTCACGCTAGCAACTGATCGCTATTGTCACTAAAGTCATTGCTGCAGCTGTTGCGGTATTGCTGCTACTACGACTACACCTGTGCAGTGAATGATGTTGTGGCTGCTACTGCTACAGCTACAGCTGCGCTGCGGATGCTGCTGTTGTTGCTACTATGGCAGCTGCGCTTGTGCTACTTCTGCTGTTGCGACTGCTTTCTTGCTACAACTGTTGCTTCGGCTGCAGCAACACTACAGCTGCTGCTCCACCTAGTGCAACCTCTACTTCAGCTGTTGTTGCAGCTGCTGCTACGGCTATTGTTTTTCTGCTGCTCCTGCTACAAGTACAAAGCAAGGAGGGAATGGGGCGGAGAAAGGGGGACTTCCCTTGTCTGTGGCGCCATCGCTGTGTGTGTTGTTGCCGTAACGACATCGCACGTCGGTTTGCCGGCCGTGAGTCCGCCAATGCTACCACCATCGCAGGGTTAGTGCTGTCGAAAACATTTCAGCAGCATTTCCCCCGCGTCGAGAGCATTTTTATGATGCCACCAGGTTAACTCTACCAAGAAAAATCCGGAAGAGTTTCTCCTGCACAGGTGCATCTCTGGGACCTTCCGCGTTGGCTCGGACCTCTACGCCATGCTCTTGCTCAGATCTACTGATTCTGCTGCGCTCGAACTCTGATACTTACCTGGAAACTATTCTAGAGCGGCTTGTTAGAGTTGTAGCATGGTTGCAGTAGGGGTGGCCCCACAATCGTTGCTTTGCATTAATGCCCTCACCAACTGCTAAGAAACATGTGAGAGGATAACTGAACGCTAAGGAGTTAGCGCCAGAATGGCAGACAGATTTGAGAGTGAATGAATTAGCAACTGAGAATGAGACCAACTGAGAGACCCCTCACAAATCTAGGCCTAGCTCGGTTCTATGCAACTTGTTACTTAGGTTACCAACTAATGAGGGAATTCCGCTTTTTTTCCTCGCAGGTTGAGTTTTCTTGCTGAGCCCTGACACACAACCGAGAAACCCAAACCCGGGCGTCGTCCGTTTTACCTATAAACCAAACTCTACCTTAACACCCACGTTGCGAACGCAGTTGTGCCGACAGAATCATCAAGAAAAATAGCATCAAGGAGTTATGACTGTCCAAACCCACGCAACGTCTAGGTTAGAATGATCCGAACCACAACAATGTCCGAAAAATCTGAAACTCCGACCGTATGCCAAACATTATGCTGTGAGTGCAACTGTGCGATCAGATTTGGCAACGGAGGCGCGCAGGCAATGTCTGCAGAGGCAGCTGCCGCCAACAGTTTGACTGCTATGAAGGACCGCCGATGGAGCTGGGCACGTCTCGCGCCTGAGGGAAGAGGCTCTAGCAAGACGCGTGTAGACTTGAGCGTGCATCCTCTCCACCGGATGACGCTCAAACAGCATCCCGTCTCGCCGTCAGTCATCCGCACGCTGATGTACACAAGTCGGGAGGACACAACAGAGCACAATGGGAGGTGCGCGAAAACCAACACTTTACGATGATGCACTAGCACCATTGGCAAGCCAATCTCTGCAAGTTTATGAGAAACTGCTAGGAAGCTTCCTAACCTTGCTGCTGTTGACGTGGCGACACTGTCTAGTCAGCTGATGCACTAGCAAGCAAGTAGGTGCAAGAAACAGCAAGAGTCAGGCTAGGGAGACGCGCAAAGTCTTATAAGCTCCAATAGCTTAGTAATGCAGAGAGAGTGAACATATGACAGGTCCACGGCATAAGTACTTACCGTGGCGCACTGCAGGTGTCGCAAGCGGCAGTGCAAGGTTTGTCCAAAAACCGGCCCAAAAACACTATTCTACCCTTAACTCTGCGCAGACAAGTGAGAATGCTACGTCGTCTAAACCTAAACGTGCAGGATCTCAAGCCGGACACAATGACTGGTCACATGCATGCATCCGGCATCAAACGGTGGACACACAATGCAAAACATGCAATTCGGGCCCACGGCCAGTCCAGCGATAAAATCCTACAGGCTGTAGAAAAACTGTTGAAGGTCCCAAGCAACATCCAGGACTCTGGGGCAGTCGTCTGTCAGCTTCAAGTAGGTGGTCTGCATCACGGATCTGCACGGGCATGGACACGGCCGAGTGGTCACAGTAAACTGTACAGGTCGACGGGATCGTCACAAATCACAATAGTTTAGGCCTCCCGAGACGTTGGAACATGTCACTGGAAGTCGAGGTCTCAGCCACATGCAAGCTACATATGTTTGACAAAGAGTCAACAAAGACTAAATCAATCAATCTAGTGCCTGCCGAGGTACCGATACAAACCGCCGAGTGCCCGGGTCTCGACCACAAGGAGTATGCAAAGCCTGTCAGAGACAGTTTATAGTCATCAAGGGGTCGCTTGGAGGACTGGTAGATCACCAAGTGCCCAGGTATCGACCATCGAGAAAACTCTATTAGCCATGCATGCATGAACTGGGTAGCTAAAATGCACCACATACGCCAAAGAAGAAGTAATGCAGCTGCTTGAGCACCATCGTGGCAAACCGAGAAGCCCTCACTACACAACACTATCTAACACAGAGAGAGCTCAAGGCCCACACATCAGCACAGAATAATCGTCCCATTCTATCCACCTTGCGGAGAATCAGAGCTTTCCTTCTCGCGGCATGTACCGGGTCACCCCATCGAAAGCTAGACGATAATGAACTATTTGTGGGCTTCATGGAGAGTTTGCTTTTCACCACTTGAAGACGTTATGTTATCCGTTGGGCTGCCACAAAATCCTTGGATAAATTACCATGTTGATCTGAAACGAAGTTTGATCCACCTAAGTACCCATGAAGTTCTAGTCTCCGTAGGTACAGTGAGCACCTTTCTATCCCACCGTGGAACAATTGTATTGAAGTAGCATGCAGGTGGACTTTTCGAAGACCACAAACCATTCACAATGAAACTCATGACTCAGCATGTGCATCCTTGGACCAAGCTTATCAAGTGGTTCACCCACACTATGCTTGCATATGTACAACTGAACCTGAAACTTCCCTCCAATGTTCATAATGAGCGCCCACGTCAATGACTACATTTCTTTTCTGACCTTACAACATGTGTCACAACATCACTCTTCTTACAGCAATTTGGAAACCGACCCCTGATCAGCACAAAAACCGTATGATAGGTAGGTCATAATCTCAGAAGACAAGAGCACGTGCTTGACGCATTGAGCCCACGACAAAAGCCTGCACTTGAGAAGCAAGACATAGCTTTGAATAGGCAATCCGGCGATTGATGCTAGCAAACGAATCTGAAGGGAAAGGCAAACAGCGCTTTTTGCTCCTTATACCTCCCACAAGCGCGCGCCGACTCCAAGTCCACAATGTTGTTCTCCGGCTACCTGGCACCTGAAGCTCCATGCTCTACACTGAGAAGGATGACCTCCGGTAGCTGCGGCCGTTGGACACCCATGACCGCATGGAAAGCAGGCTTCGGGAGCCTCTGCACCAATCGCTGCGGCCATCTCACGAACGACGAAAGGAGCACATTCTTCAGTGCCACCTCCGGGCTCCACCAGGAGAAGGAAACTCCAAACTCATTCCAGAACGGCACCCCGCCCACGCGCATGAAATCTGAGTAGGCGACGCCGATGACAGCGACGCCTTCCGCCTGCCACTCCCCCGTCATCCCCGGCAGCACGGATGGAGGCATGCTGGGGAATATGCGGAAGGGCTGGGGGANTGTTGCGGACGTATGGAACGGAGCCCAACACGACAGCAGCAGCACCTCTGGTCGCTACACCCTGCCTCATTCCTTGAGCTTCTCCTGCTGCTGTGCTTGCAGCAGAAGCAGCAGCAGCAACAGAGCCCCATGAGTCGGTGGCTTCACCATCAGAAGTAGTTGTTTCTGCAAGTCTGGATCGGCCAATAATGTCCGCTCCTACCTTGGCCCAGTCAGAATCATCTGAAGAGCGGCTGACGACCCGAAACCAGGCTGGCAAGGCGGCGGCAGCGAGGGAGGCTACAGTCCGAGATTCACTGCGCGGATTTAGCAGCAACGCGGTGTCTGAGCGCACAAAGAGACAGATTCCCTGCCAGCCCACAGGCATTGCAACCACCGGCCCTCCATGAAACTGCCCGTCGCCATGCTTTGTTGAACTGTCGCCACTGTCTCTGTTGTTCTTGGTTGTGATACCGTCCTTGTCAACACTGCTGCTGCTGTTGCTACTGCTCTGGCTGTTGCTGCTGCTGCCGCCGCCGCCGCTGCTGCTGCCTGCTGCTGCTGCACCACCACCATGCACGACACCAGCTGCGATAAGGCTGCTGGAGGGAAGGCCGCCAATCGTGCATCCGACGTGCATTGCTGCTCCCCTTGCTGCAGCGGCAGATGGTGGAGGTGCTTGCTGGCCCGTGGCCCCATACGTTGTGCCATGCGAATGCCTCAAACCTGGATGGTGGACCTTCACCAGTCGAACCTCAATCCCGTGCTCTATCGCCATCTGCAGCAGCTTGCATGCGAGAGCTTTGTGATTGCCCGCTTGCTGCTGTTCTGTCGGCTCTTGCTGCTGCTGCCAATCCTGCTGCCTTGCACTGTCTGAAGACGCTGATGAGTTGCTTGGGAACTCAAACCCCACAACAACGAGTCGAAGACAACGGTCACGAAAGTGCCGCAGGTAATCTTCGAGGGACCCCAGCAGCCTGAAATGATCCAGCCCCCATGGCTGATGGCTCTGCTGCTGCTGCTGCTGCTGCTCCTGCTGTTGACTCGAACTGCCGGTTGAAGCGGGGTCACCAGAAGGAATGACACGTTGCTCCGATCCCTCGGCGAGTTGGAGGACGAGGGTGACCATGGCCTTGGGCTGGGATGAAGGAATCCTGGGCTTCTTCAGGAGTCCTAGGAGACCAGAAGCAGCATCGACGTGCATGATCTGGCGATCGCTGCACTGAGGCGTGGGTGGTGGTGCGGCTGCTCCTCCTGCATGGCTTCCACTGCGGATGCCAACGTGCACATCCTCGTTGAAGACCGTGAGGGAGACGATTTCCTCTCCACGATCGAGGCGAAGACCTGACAAGGCACCAAGCTGCAAGACCCTCGTCAGTGCCGACTTGAGTGGAGGTACAGCAGTTGAACATGTCCACGTGATGGACTTACCGCTTCTAGCAACAGTCGCCGCCCCGCTGGTAAAGTAACCCCAAAACAGCCAGGACAAAGGAAGGGAGACGAAGATGATAGGGTCGTTACACACAGAGACGACGCCGTCACATTGTCAACCCTTACCACGGGCCCTCCCTGCCTCTGCCCCTCCTCCACAGCAGATACTGCAACTGCCGTCAGCATCGCATGCAGTCACACCGTCGCTGACGCCGCCACTAGAGCCGCCAATGCTGTGACAGCAATGGCAGGTGCAGCGGTGTGGCAGCAGTGACAGCAGCAGCCGATGGGCCACACCAGGGCCAGCAGCGGCAGTGGCAGTGGCAGCAGCAGAGGCAGCTACTGCGCCACCACTACCGCTGCCACAGTAGCGGTGGTGCAGGCGGCACTGGCAGACATGGTGAGGGGTGGCCGTCGTGTCAAAAACAGCAACAGCGGCAGTTTTGAACAAAGGAAACGATGACTACGCTGATGAAGAACAGAACTGCAGGCAGTGGAGGTGACAGGTTCAAGGTGGGAACGGCAACTGATGAGTCTCAAACACAGGGGGGGCAGCAGAATGGACGGCCTTTTTTGTGATGGCTTTGAAAACAGCAACAAGGGCGGAGGAGGAGGAGGAG
>SZWC01022882.1:25219-41733 GCA_023375785.1 Penium margaritaceum
CAGGAGCAGCAGAGACTAGAACACAGGGCTCTCAGCCCACGCAACAGGGGGAAGGAGATGCAGTAGCAGCCGATTCTTCCTCCAACGTTAGTGCATTGTCACAAGCAGCTGGCAGCTGACAGCTCCTTCCACGACCTGAGCGGCAACATGAAGAGGACGATGCACTGTTGGAAGCAGCACTGGCCGACCCCACGACAGACATGTTTGAAGTCCCTGAAGCTCCTACAACACCTGTACAGCCGCCCTCTTGCTTGGAGGAGGAGGTAGAGCAGTGGAGCAGACTTCCAAAGAAGAGTCCAAAGTGCCACGTTCTGAAGCACTTCAGGAAGCTTGAGAGAAAGTGCCCAATATTGTACCTTGCTGCTGCTGACTTGTATGCTATGCCTGCTACATCCACCCCTTATGAGCGCCTTTTTTCTCTTGGCAGGCACGTCGCCACAGACTCCAGGCATTCCCTCACGCACTTGACGGTGGGGAACTTGCTGACAATGAAGTCGTGGATCAACAAGCACTCCCTCCTAGACTTCCTTGTCGGCCGACATGGGATGGTGGCTAAAGAGTTTGCCGATGAGGAGGACCGCATCAACAAGCTGAGGCGAAAAGCAAATGAAGCCAACTTGGTGGGAGCAGCAGCAGAGGAGTTAGAGGGGCTTAGCATTTCTGTGAATGATGAGGATGAGGAGGAGGAGGCCAAGGGAGAAGGAGGAGGTGATGAAAATGGTGATGATGATGTCATGGAGATGAATTGAGATAGATTTCATTCAAAGAATTGCTTCTCCATGTTTCACTTTTTCCATGTTTTAGTTTCTCCATGTTCCAGTTTCTGCATGTTTGATCTTCTACATGTTTCAGTTAAGCATGTGCGTGTGCAAAGCCATTGCAACATGAGGTGTCTGTGACTGGAATAGTGTGCAAGTGGAGCTTAAGTACTATGTGAACATGTTTAGGTGTAGTTGCAATTCCTTGCTAAGAAGACACCATCACTCAGAATAGTCACACAACATTATACTTGAAATTAAAGAAGTCATATGCTGAAACCTCAGCACGTATTCTTTGCTATGAATTCCCTAAACCCAAAGTCAAAGTGACTAAAATTGAACTTGAACTTTGAGCATGACTCATTGCTCAAATGTGAAAGCTACTTTTAGATATGAATGGATCCGAATGATCCGCGGATCAAACTAGATCCACAGGTCCGGATCTGGAACCATGGAGCCGGATCCAACCCTGGATCCGGCTCCACGGTTCTGGATCCACACTCGAAACCGCAGATCTGATTTGGTGTGCACCCTTAGGTAAGGAGAACTTGACGTGGTTCATGCAGCGGCTATCAGAGGTGTATCCCATAGCATGGGAGTGTGGCACAACAATCATCTCCAATCATGACGGAGGACTCATTGTTGTCGTGGCCCACAAGATGTCTGGCGCACACCTTCTGTGCGCAGCACATCCGCGAGAACATGAAGTAGAAAGCCGATAAGGCGGTTGTTGACCTCTTGTGGACCCTTGCGTATGCCTTCACCGCCAAGGACTTCAAGCGCGCTCAAGATGAGATGTCAAGGGCATCCAAGCAGGGTGGAGAGTACATCTTTGGTGGTGGTGGAGAGCCTGGAATCCCGCTGGACAGGTGTAGTAGGCTGTACATCCCTGTGGCACGTGGCGGGCACAAAACCAGCAACACGGCAGAATCGCTGAACGCCCGCATCATGGGCCTCTGCCATCTCTACCCCTTCCACTACTCTGCGTAGCTATACCTGTGGGTGCAGAAGTCGTTTGCAGAATGGCAGAAGCTTACACATGATTGTGAGACCGGGCTCACCCCGCTTGCCGATGGGAAGATAAAGAAGTATACACAGCACGCGCGGGAGTACAACGTCACCCAGGCAGAACCACTTGGTGGGACCGTCTCTGGCCCAAAGAGCCTCTCCGGGCGAGAGGTGGACTGCAACGCGAAGAAGTGTAGCTGCGGCCAGTGGGCCTATTATGTCTACTCAAGCCAACACGCAGTCAGCCTTCTCCTCAATGTTAGAGTCAACCCGGAGATGTATGTGGACATACACGTGACAAAGATGGCATGAAAGAAGACATACCACCACCCAATGCCTGGGGTCAATCTGCGCGAGGTGCAGTACGTAGAGAAAGGGTGGGGTCCGCTAGGCAAGAAGCGAGGTGCTGGCGGACTGAAGTCCAAGCGCAAGGACCGGTATGAGCGTTGCAAGAGGGACCGCATCTGCAGCCAGTGCTGGATGGCTGGTCATGGGCCTAGACGGTACACCAATCCACCAGCCCTTTCACCAGCCAACGTCGCTGCAGCTCATGCAAGAAAGCTTGCTGCAGGTTGTCGGGTGCGTGGTGATGTTGGTCGAGGCACCAGACAGGCAAGAGAGGGCCATGCTGTAGGAGCTGACTTAGGTGTTGAACCTAAGGTTGAGCTTGTGACAGACAAGGACGACGCAACAACAGTACCAACAACAAAAGGAAGTACTGCAATAGGTCAGAACGGGGTAGGAACAAGTGCTGCAGGTGATGCAGCACTGACAATTATTGGTGGATGTGATGCATCAGAAGCAGAACCTGCAAGAGCAGGCGACACACCAGACCACGTGGTCTGCTCCCAAGTAGACGACCCGGTGACTTCTGAGGTAGCAGCACACAACACAATGTACGATGTTTCGTCCTCCTCTGACTGGTCAGAGGAGGACGAAGCCTCCGGCTACGTGACAACGAAGACTAAGGAGTGGGAATCTGTAAACGGCTCCTCCTCCTTGGACTCCTCCGAGGACGAGGAGACACTTGGACGCAAGCTAATGCGCAGAGGCCATTCCATCTGGATATAGGTAATGTGTTGGTGCATGAAATGTTCACTTGTCCGTTTTTGCATATGAGTTCACTCCAGTGCCCTCAACCGGTCTTCGTTATGCTCTTGTTCTCTATGAAGGTCAATGTCCTGCTGAAGACCGTGGTCAAGAGGGGACCAGGTATTCAATTACACTGGCAGAGGGTCAGATCACACGTGGCCCATGACACGGGTGGTACAAAGAAGGATGGAGTGGTCATCTGTTGCAAGATGGCTAGTCTTAACCTAGGAGACATAGAGAGGAGATAGGCCAGATTTCAAGTGGCCAACCCATGCACGGGTGTGTGTGCATCCTCCTTTAGAGAAGTGTTTCATGATGCTTGTCAGGAGTTCACTGAAGGAGCCGAGTGTCTTGCTTGTGAGGTCATATGTTTTCTGCACGGCCTACCCATGTAAATTCAAGGGTGGATTAGTACATGTGACCTAGCACCTCTGTCTTACTAGACTTGATGAAATCAATGTTGGTTTCGACATCATCTACTCCTCTTGTCTTCATTGTANGACATAGAGAGGAGATAGGCCAGATTTCAAGTGGCCAACCCATGCACGGGTGTGTGTGCATCCTCCTTTAGAGAAGTGTTTCATGATGCTTGTCAGGAGTTCACTGAAGGAGCCGAGTGTCTTGCTTGTGAGGTCATATGTTTTCTGCACGGCCTACCCATGTAAATTCAAGGGTGGATTAGTACATGTGACCTAGCACCTCTGTCTTACTAGACTTGATGAAATCAATGTTGGTTTCAAAATCATCTACTCCTCTTGTCTTCATTGTAATTCATACTTTACTTCTGTGAAAAATGAAAAATATTCATTAAAACTTGACGACTGTTTTATGAAATGCACTCACAATCTGGCGTTATACAGTGGACTAGAATGTAGTCGAAGTTCAATAAAAGCTTTCATGAACTTTACTGACTTGAAATTGAAAGTAAGTCAATGTGAACATCCTATGTGTGACATAAAACATCCATAAAAGTGAGCAGACTCCATGGTACTCTTTGGATGCACGTCCTACATTCCAAAAACTGTACACAGTTTAGTTGTTGCCACTCGAAATACAAACTTCATGGTGTTGAGTACAGTGAAGGTCGCATGTGGCACATAGACAAGTTCATATAAGTTGTAGTGGACGTATGAGATACAAATTGAGGAATGAATATTCCACATACCCACTTTTTCCCCCACTAGACAGCAATGTATGTAGTGGACACATCACACATCATTCATGGAATAACGTGTACACTTAGCCACATGGTGTGAAAACGGATTGGGATTTTGTGGACACATCATACATGAATTCAGAGCTAAACATTACACATGTCTACTTCTTCCAACACTAAGGGCTAGGAGGCTCTGTGTACAGCAAGGGCTCCCACGGATTACGAGTGTTAAGCGGACACTGGGAGGGCATAGTCCTGTCCAGGATCCAAATCATGGTCTCTGGTTCAGGATTTGTGGATGTCCATGATGGCATCCCATTCCGGGTTACCCAACCGTCAAAGTCTGCCTTTATGGTGGCCCATGCAACTAAGGCTTCCCGCAGATGCAACACGGCAGATGTCTGCAATGCTTCCTCTTCACCCCATGCTCCGACTTGGTCCCAACATCGCGGGCTATTTTGAACCTTACCCCTCTCTTCATCGGTAGTCATATTCGTGAGTTGCAAAAGCAATAGCTATGGCGAGGCAATGGACGTCGATATCCACATTTCATTCATCGCTCAGGCCACAATTGCACAAACGTGGGCCATGCAAACCATGAGCTTGGTGCGGTGAACTGCCCACAAGTAGTCGGTTTGAGATAGTTTTTTGTCTCATCTATGTGGCCCTATCTGGCGAGGCACACCAGGCGCCGCATTCAATGTGGACTCCACAACAAAGTTGGCACGCCCTCACTCTACTACGCGATGGGTTGTCCGCAAACGTGGGCAAACGTGGGTTGTAGGTTTGAATGCGGAGAATTGTTTGACAAAGGACATGTGGATTCAACAATGACTTCTGTACTTTACATCGCAAACTCAATATGCTCATAATATTTGCACGGGGTGTGTGGTCCTCATAGGATGCAAATGAGTGGCGCTCGATCTCTGAACACTTGAAAGTTTCACGTATGCACTCCACCAATGGATGACCACAATCAGAATCTCGCCACGTCAGAGAGGAAGCGAGTCAATGTTTGGTCTACTCGCACTATCACCTGCCACACTATCCTTGCAGCGCGGGCCAAGAAAGGGGGTTCTGTTTCAGTGTTGTTGTGTTACATTGGCGGGTGTGGACACTGGGTATCCGGAGTGTTACTTAGGACTTACTTTTTCCGCGGTCGACATCCGGAGTACAAGCTTTTAAAAGTGGCCCTAATAAATATTTTATGCATTTGGTAGACGATATTGTCACTTTTCTAACAAAGTGGCCTCCGCATTCTTTTTTGCGTGCATTTGGTACAGTGTAAATTAGTTGTGACAAAAGTGGGCATGCGAAAAAAGTACCCTAATCTAAGACAACATTCTTGTTTACCTAAGATATGGTCCACAACCATTGTCTTTATGAATCTATAGTGCACGGCCTCTGCCACGTGGATCGAGTGGGGGTCCTTGGCCTGTGGGCGGTTGGACGGGATGGCTTGAGGCTCGGAGACCCTCAAGCACCACAGTTTTGGCCTAATTGGCCAAGGATTCTGTCCAATCCGCTACATTGGTATCATAGCGTTGGGGTTCGAGTCCAACGTGAAGATGCCATGGGTGGCTCACTCCTAGGTCAGGAGAGTGTAGCGCGCAGCCAATGCCGCATGGATCGAGCGGAGGTTCCTGGCCTGTGAGTGTTTGGACGAGATTGCTTGAGGTTCGGAGACCATTAAGCATCGCGGTTTTGGCCTAGTTGGCCAAGGATCCTGCCCAATCCGCAACATAATCATTATTTCCATTGTAATCAAAGTAGAATTGATTGATGAATAGATCTCGGGTTAGATCTATCAATAGAAAAACATCAATACATTAATACATTTGGCAATAGATGATGGTGGAATTTGTCCCCTTGAACAACTTAGATCTCAAGGACAGAAGTAGATTACAAGTATTTTGTGAGGTAGTTTATGTGCGTGGGATACTTCAAGGTATCTTCATGTTAGCTTTCGATGTTATTGGAGCACCATCTACACAAATTCCACTTTTCTCTTGACAGAACGCATATGTGGTAGGTGGCAGACTGGTCCACATGCGACCTCCTCTTGTTCCCCTCCTTCAAAGTATATTTCTGTCTAATGATGCTGGATTGTTCAATATCATGTGTCCATTACTATGTTTAATTCGTTCAGTGCCTTCTCTCACACAAATACATGAACGAGGTTCGCTATTCCTTAAATGTGCATGTTGATTTTGCATCACCAACACCCAAATTAAGTAGCCTCATGGCACCATCATTAGAGTACCCCGTTGTCTTCTAGTTGCGGTTAGCAAACCCCATGTATGTCTTCGTTGCAACCATACCCGACGACGATGTAGATGGTCAGCAATAACCATAGGATTGATGTACATCAGCGTATTGCAGGGTTCATATTCTCAAAAGCTACTTCTAAAAACTGTGATGATCAGCAATGATCGTAGGATTGATTCGCTGGTAGATCGCGGCAACACCAAGCTGCAACCTGATGTGGATGTCTCACCCAGTAGGCCACCCTAGCGGCAAGCTATCGAGAGGCAAATATCTCTACAACCAGAAATTTCTGCATTATCCTTCAAGCATGTTAGTTCCGGCACATGACCACAGAAAAAATTCTAAATAAAACAGAACCTTCAGAGTCAGTCTTAGTTCGAGCACCATCAATGAACCGTAGACGAAGAGTTGGAAATTTTAGGAAACATGGACGACTAGAACCGCCCGCTCGTCAATGTGACCATCCAGTCATTCAAGTCAGCTTACAGCTTTGAATAACATATAGGATGTTCCCCGCCTTGGAATTTATAAGTCTGAACTCTTCAAAAGAGAGGGAATTGGTTCGGCGTGCTGACGTGTCAGAGTTTAAAGTTTATGTGTGCTTCGGTTTTAGGTCAACACCCAAACCTGAAGGGACTTCCGGAAACTTCGGTGTTTCATGCCTGACGTGTTCAAAGTCAGGCTGAATTCCAAAGTGAAGTACGAAATCCGTACAGATTTGACTCCCAAAAGGTGGCACTTTGTGATGCAGAAGACGAGCCACCCTTGGATTTGTTTCACGGAAGTCACGTCTAAACTCTCTGCTGCTTAGTATGAATTTTGATAAGTCTGATGGTTGGATAGCATAGGTTGAAGGTTCCCAAATTTGGCAGTTTCAGTTTGACGTGTCAAATTGAGCACCCGCACTGCCTATTGGTGCCCCAAGCGTAGGTCAAACCGCGCCCCAAGCCGCCAATCAGACATTGCTCCACGTACTCATACTTGTACAATAGTACCTGCCATTTTCCTTACAGCACTTAGTCCATTGACCCATTGTCTCCATCTCACCCTTGACACCAGCCCCATCGCCATGCCCTCTTTCCCACCCATTCTCCATAGAGGCACCCGCCAACTCGTTGGCCATGTACGAAGAATCCATTTCCGATAGCAACGCCATATTGTTCATGGGGACGACATCCTCGAGGACCCTTGGGGTAACAACACGGGGTTCAACTCACGCCCATGCGTCGGTGGTGACCATGGTGACATGGACAGGCGTGGAATGCATGTGCCTCGTCCACCCCATCCCCTTGTTCTGGGGAAACCAACACTTGCCCAACAGATGGAAATCCTGGCACCAGTTCTGGTTGCCAAGCTTGCAGTTTTCCACCCCAAACTGCATTACCAGAGCCTTCCGTGGATGTTTCATAAAATCTCCTCAATAGCAGACAAGGCTATGGTTGGTGGAATTGTGAGGGTGATGTGCGTCTGATGTAGGAGGTAGTTGCATATGCTGACTTGAACCGCAAGATGCTTGGGTAGCATGCAAAGATGCATGATGACGTCGCCCGCAAGCTAACGACTGCATAAGCCCCTGCTCAACCCCTCATTGCTGTGCAAGTGAAAAGGTATCTGATGATTATTGGCAAGGTGTGGTGCCATGTATGCAACCTAATTGGCTGAAGCGGAGCTCAGTTGAACCATGCAATGTGGTAAAATGAAGTCGGCCCAGGAAATTGGGCTGAGATGAAGAAGAATAAGTCAAAGTAGGGGAGACTGTCTGGCATGTCAATGCCGTATCATAACATTTCCAACGCCTTCTTCTTCTCAAAAAAGGCAGTGGGTGAAGAAATCATCAACACATTGATGGAAAACAAAACACCATCCCGCCACATTCATCAACAGATGACCACGGCCTGTCCAGCGACCACGACGGTGAACGTTGTTCTCATCGCAAGGCGCACATCGAGCGACAGATTGAGCGCGCCAAGAGTATCTTCAAATGCACTATCAAACTGGAGTGCGTCATCAAGGATGATGGGCCTAAAACCTTGTGGGGAATTTCAGAGGACACCATGGACAAGGATGCAGGTCTCCATCTTGATAACAAGCTACCGTTGCTCGACCGCCTCAACAGCATTTAACTTCAAGAATTTTATGTGTACACAATGGGTGCTCTTAGGCAATGTGTTTCCACGCATGTGCTAGGCCGTGATCCGTCTATTGGGGACATCGCATAAAGTCAATGTTGGGACTCTTGCCAACAGCATGCACTTGGGCTCAGATGTGGGTGATTCCAAGGAGGACGATGATGTGGCCAGTCATGTGCATGCAAAGGATCAAGAGGCAACAGGTGCATCGAGTGGATTGAACTCTGTTGTTGGGGAGGCCAAGAATCTCGTGGCCGAGCATGAGGATCTGGAGGAGGACGCATACCATTCATGTGAATGTTGTCTTATGATTATGATGTGTAAGGGGAAACAGTCCTGGAGTCAATTCCTCCTTGCACTCTTAATCATTTAAGGACAAATCAGATGAGTAATTGGATTCTATTGTTACATCAATAATACAGGATTCCCACGTGTCCTGTGCTATGTTGGCACGCCACGTCCTTGTTTTTCGCAATCCATGACCATCAAGATATCCTAAACCCAGTCTACGTTCTAGGAATGTTGGCAAGTCTGTCACTCCCCCTTCAACCCGTGTCATGCCATTATGCATAAAAAATGTAGAGAGAATGAGACATCCCTGAAGATTCTTCGCAGTTTGCTACGGCCCCCTCAAAATCCTGAACCTTGCCTTCAACACCCCAAAAACTCGCTCAATGCACCATCTCACAGTTGTGTGTCTTCTATTGAATAGTTCCTTGTATAGCTGAGGAGTGAACTGGCCTGGCCCAAACTCTTGGTGATATCTCACCCCTCTATATGGAGTCATAAGGGCATGCGTGTCCAGGAAAGCAACATCAGTGAGCATGAACTTATTAGACGGAAACTTCAAACCTTCCCGCACGGCATTTGAGAACATACAAGCATCCTGAAAAATACCTTCCCATCCTACACTTACAAACAAAAAGACCAAGTCGTGATCACACACCACCAACACATTTTTGGTTACTTGGTGATGTCAGTTGATGTATTTGGCGCGCCATGTGCGGGTCACAAAAAACTGGCACGTGGGTACCGTATTTTGGACCCATAGAATTTTCAAACCATGGTGGCAAGTCTTTACGGCCAAGCCACAATGTAGGATGTGTTGATTGACCATTTGGTAGATGGATGATTAAGGAAGAAAATTCCACCAAAGCAAGAGGAACATTTTGCACCGCTAGACAATCAGGGTGGTACGTTGAAAACGTTCCATTGTTTCACACATGCTCATCCTAAAGCATACACAATGGAGGTACATGAGTACCTTCTCCTCCATTGTGACATAGGTGTCACATAGCGCTATCAAAGTGCAAAAGAATGTGATCATGAAAGCCCGTAATTGAGCGGATAGCTAGCTCATGTTGAACAGGTGTTACGGATTGCCTGTGTTCAGCTCACGGACCCATTCTGCACCGTGTAATCCATCGTCCATCGTCGGCCGTTGACAAAGACGCCTCAAGATCCAGTTTACGGTGTCAATGAAGAGATCTTGTAGTAACGCTATGAGTTCAGTGCATAACTCTACGGGACAGAAGATTAGAGCTTGCCTTACAGCAACGCGTGACAAGCGACGATCCATGGTGGGCGGATTTGTGTTGTGAATACAAGGAGACCATGTGGAAGTTGCGATAAAACTTAGGCACAACTCGGTGCGATTCCAATTTTTTATGGCCACTTTGTGCGACAGCTGCTAGGGGTGTGTGATGACGCACGTTACGCCAAAATGCAATCCAGTTGTTGCCAGAACACCGTTGAACCACTGGTCATGGGTTCGACAATGGCAGTTAGAGAACTGTCACCTGTTTTTGAAAGTCATCTAGGCTATGCGCGGGATGTTTTACTGGAAACAAGAAGGGAACACTGTTTGAATTCAGAAGCTGAATTTGAAAGTTGAATTCTGTTCTTGGTTTAATCGCTTGATTTTCTACTTCTAACTTCTAGCTTCCGAGACATGGAACAACCTAGTAACCAGGTCTGAGCTTTTGGTGGGTCAAGGATCAGATAGGCTTGAATACTAGTCTTCTCTTGGTGACCCATCACCTCACATAAGGACAAAGTACAATGCATTATTGTATGGCTGATTTATCCTTCCTTCACCCCCCATCCTCCACATTATGCCCGCCATAAAACCATTGAACATTGGTTCCTCTTCTGCGAACAACCAACAGCAGTTACCGTGCACCTTGAACAGCTGTTCAAAACCTTCTTTCCTAATGAAGAACCAACCAAATAAAATCCTATATGGTCAACAACCACCACTCATAACTGCTTCCTCTACGATGTTTGGCGCACTCGCATATTCAATTGAACAGGGTACGAACAATGGACCGACCCAAAATCCGCCCCCTCTCCTTCTATGAGTCAGCCCAGGACTGCTCCACAAACCCTTGCACCTAGGGGAGATCAAAGAAAAAGACCATTACTTCATTGCAATCCTCAGTCCTTCATTCTCCCTTCCTCTACATGGAAAAGAGAGATGGAATCACCGCCAAAACTTTCATCACCCACCACTTCCACCAATGGTTGAAGCAGCCTCAGATTTGTACCTGAAAAATGTTTGGTAGACCAAGTTTGATCCTCGGTCTTGTTTTGTTATCTAGGAGACCCCCTTAACTCCCATTGGTTGTGACAAAGGGACCAAAAAGAAGACCTAAGGATTGACCCAGCAATATCCACAAGCGGAATATCAAATGCCCAAAACCCGAGTGATTCAATAACGAATGAATCTAGTTCCCTTATCATCCATGATGAGCGACATGTGGAGCCGATAGGGAATGGAATTAGAATCCATCTTGCTCCCTTGTAAGATCACAACCGAGCACAAATTCCCGTATTAGATTTTGAACTTCTTTCACCACATTCAAACCCCCTTGTTCTCGTTGAAAAGCAAGTTTGATCTCTATCCATAATAGATTAAATGTTTTGGCTTTTTTCTTATGTATGCACCTGTTGAATCACGCAATCATGGGACCGTGCAAGTGCACACACAAAAAATACTACCCCCCGTAGGTTGTCGCATACTCCCCACGCAAACCTGGCACAACCCCTCCTCCCCAACGCACACAAAATCACAAACACTTTAAAATAGGGGTTGTGTATTTGTTCGAGTGGAATGATGATGTCAACACTCAGATGCTACATGCCATGCAACATTGACATGGGGTTTGTGCGTCCTTTTCTTTAAGATATCATTGCTTTTCTATAACCCGTAGCTATATGTAATTCAAGGAGCAATAGCGGTGGATATGGATGTGTAATGAAGCAGATCATGGATTTGTCAGATCTATTGGGCATTCTGTAGATGTATGGTGTGTAACGGTTGCATCTCTAGCTCCTACACAAAATTTGTCATCCAAAGGCATAAAATGGCATGTAGAGCTCACTAGAGGAGGTTTCCCCCTTGAATCACTCTAGGGGCCATTCATCATCAGCAAACCATGCAAGGCTACTCGAATGTTTTGCAACACCGGAGGCTCATTCACAGTTTTACCTCGACCCCTCATTTTATGTCTCGAATGAGGGGCTTTAAACCTTTAACTCATGTTTTTACATGAGGTTTTTTTCTATGAAACTCAAAATTCACACTAAACAAAATTGAGGTTCGTTTTTTATGAGAGGGCTTAGAAGCATCGCTTACAATGCACGTCTGAAAGTTTCACACCAGGTCATTTTTCTATTGCACGCGCACTATCACTTGCCCTCTCATCTTGTCTCTCTCAGCGTATGAGGTAAGGAGGGAGGAGGAAGTCAATGGCTAGAGGCCTCCAGCCTCAACCCTCCAGGCTTTGCAACCTCTTGGCCTCCAACCGAGCGACCAGTTCCATTGGCAGCCAGCAGTTGGCCGACGGGTGACCAGCCGTCACCTAGCCGGCCATTGACCGTCCAACCAGTTGGTTTCCAATAAGTCGGTAGCCAGAAAGTGGCGAACCACCGGCCAGTTCTCGCTGTGCCGAGGGGTGGCTGCCAGCCACCTTCTCGCTTTCATGACGAGGGAGGGTTGAACCAAGCATCCAGCTACATTCCTCTTCACTTATTATCAACCGTCCCAGCTCATGACAATCAAGTAGGAGTTTCAAAAAGCGATGTGTCAACATGGTGAAATAAAACCAATGATTTTAATCATAAGCTAGACATGGGCATCTGGACGACACCTTCACCTATGTTACCACTTGTCAGTCAGCACAAGTCAGGTCACAACTCCCTATGACAACCAGGATGGATGTCCCCAAACTCCTGTGGTTGTTAAAAGAAATGCCANGAGGGTTGAACCGAGCATCCCGCTACATTCCTCTTCACTTATTATCAACCGTCCCAGCTCATGAATATCAAGTAGGAGTTTCAAATAGCGAGGTGTCAACATGGTGAAAACAAACCAATGATTTTAATCATAAGCTAGACATGGGCATCTGGACGACACCTTCACCTATGTTACCACTTGTCAGTCAGCACAAGTCAGGTCACAACTCCCTATGACAACCAGGATGGATGTCCCCAAACTCCTGTGGTTGTTAAAAGAAATGCCACACAACATGTTGCCAAGGGGCACCACTGGTGCTAGAGGTTTCCTCCGGTCAATAATGGCAAGGTCTACATACATGTCGAGAATCTGCTTTACAGTACCATGTATGCACTCTATCTTTCTGCCGGTTTGAGATTGAAATACCGTCGACATTCAAAACTCACTATCAAAGCACTCGTGCATCTTTTGCTAAAAAATACTAGTGAAATCTATATTTTCATCAATGATAATGCTCAACAAGCCGTGGTACTTCATGCCACCTTACAAAAATACAAGAGCACTCTCTTCTTTGTTCAGTTTAATGGTCATGGGAATGAATTCTGTCATCTTTGGTAAGATATTCATAATGGCTAATACTGCATTGTAGCCATGGGCCGCGTCCGAAAGATCGGTTATGAAGTCCATGTTGACACACTCCCATAAAGTCTGAGGGAAGGGCAATTTTTGGAGGAGTCACATAGGTTTTTCGTTGTTAACCTTGTTCCAAAGACGTGGCTTGCGTCTCATGTAAGATATAAGGACATGGATAGCCAATCCTGGCCAATAATAGTGGTATGAGATAACCTATCTTTGTCGTTTGTGGCAGCACATGACCTGCCATGAACAATTTGTTAACTGTTCCTTGCCCGAACATCTCCCAAGTCTGGCACGATGACTTGTTCACCGTGCCGGTATATCCCCGTAACTTCAGTACATATGTGCTTGTCTAGATTATGTGATTATTGAAACCGAACATCCACACAATATCTCATCCATATCCTATTTGTCCGATTGGACTAATATAAAACATCTCTTGGTGGTTGTCGCACAGGTCTGAGGAGGTTTGGTGTTTGAATTGTAGTTGCCGTACTGGTCATCAACACCCACTGACTTCAAGGCTGGCTTCCACGGGCTGCTAAGATCGGCCACATTGATGGGTCTTGGCCTTTTCTCTCAAGTGGTAAGAACCTGGCTCATGTAGTTGCTCTAACGAGCCTATTGTCTCGACAGGTTTTGATGCCTTTGGTAAAAATGGCACTGGGTTATGGCGGGTCAAGGCTAACACACCCCCCTCAATGCCCTTGAGGTACCGACGCTGCATCTGAAAAGCGTGTACCACAGCTAGAGGTTCTTGATCACCAATTATGGATTGCATATCTGTAGGGATGATCTCCTCACTCTCATACGCGACTGGATGATTGCTCTGCTTGAGGACTACTCCGAGACTTTCTACCACCACATAACATCATACCTCCCAAGGTTACGATGGATCCGAACGCGTTCAGGCGGACATTGTGGACATACGTTTACAGGCATTCTTGTGATCGGGGTATCCATTTCCAATGCACTTATTTCTACATGAGTAGGCTTAGTGAAGCTACCAAGGTCAAATAGCCATGCATAGATCATCGAGAAAAGTTTGCAAGGCTGATGAAACACCTAATCTACCCTAACTTTTCAGGGTGTTACCAACGCACTACGGATTGTACCTTTACTCGGTCATCACGAATACCATCTTCGCCGACTATGTGTCCAATGCAGTGAGGATCATACTATCTTTTACTTGCTCATCTTCACATAAAACATTTGTTCTTGGAGGATCACGAGGACTTCCCATGGATATTCTATGTACTCTTCCATTGAATTGGAGAAGAATAGGATGTCTTCAAGGTAAACATGATGAAATGACCAAGATGCTCTACAAATGTTTGGTTCATCTCTCCTTCAAAGGTTGCTGGGATTTTCATTACTCCAAAGAACAAAACCATAAACTTGTATTGTCACATGTCTGTTCAACACGGTATTTTGGACAAATCGTATTCTGAGATGTGGATTTGATGTTACTCTCGAGAGAAATCCAAGGACAAGCACATGATTTTGCCTTTGAAGTTTATCACGCTGATCCTTAGTCCGCCATAAGGGAAATTGATTAATATTGCCACCATTTTCACCACCCAGTAGTCTATGCAGATGCGTAAGTCACCATCTTTTTTGTTCACAAAAATGATTGGTGCACCATACAGTGAGCTACTCGGTTGGGTCCAATCTTTTGCAAGGTAATCTTTGATTTGGTGTCAAGCATCACTATTATCCCAAACTAAGGCGATACATAGCTCTAAACAGAGGAGTTGCTTCTACTCGTAACAATATCGTTTATCCCATGTTTTGTTCTGGTAGAAGCTCAGTCGGTGGGCCTTTTAAAACATCTGATACACCTACTAGTAGAGATTTGATCTCTTGTTGCATATCTTACATCACTTTGTACTCCACTATCTATAGTTAGGCAGTGAAAGATTGATAACCGTGTAGAACACGTCTCGTCAGCTACATCATAGATGGGCTAGTGTGGATAATAAGTTGGGCCGGTGATAACTTTGTACTGAGAATGAATGTAAGGCAACCGTTTCCCTTCTAGATGATCAATATCTTTGACATAAATCACATCGGAAGCTGTTGCTGTAGAACTAGGGACCACCTAAAACTAAGTCAAACAAGCCAAGCAAGTTGATTGTTTTCAACATGGTATTCTGTTTGTACCCTTAAATGCCGATTCTTCCTCTCCAGGTACCATACGACTATCATTGACGACAAGTACCCATTCCATGGCTCATTCTTCAGGCCCACTTTTCAAGTAAATATGATACTAACGAATGATTATTCCACTCTAGTATTAACCAAAACATTTACATGAGCACCAACAAGGTGTCCTTTGAACTATATAATCATGTTGCCACTTTTTTGAGTGAGCAAGCTCGATGGCGACAACCCAAGTTTGTGAATGTTAAGGAATGATAGCATCGAGGGCACCATAACTCCAACATTTTTCCAACTTGGTTTCATCTCTTGTTGTTGTATGTGAATTCAGCAAGTACATACGAGTTTTTATATTTCACTAGGTCAAAATCATCAAGCAAAAGGTACCACAAATCTGATTATAATCCTTGTATTGAGGGCATTCACTTAAATCAGTATGTTACATCATTCTTGTTAAGTATTTGGTGTTCCCATCACTAAGCCTGTGTGATCGTGCATCTGGAGCGAAAGAGTGAAAATATACTTTAAGGAAATAAATTAAAACAACAAAAAAATGAGACACATGGACAAAGGCGCATCAAGTTTCACCCTTCGTGTGAGTTGGGGCGCCAAGGGTAACTAAGCGCACCACCCTTTGATGTTTTCTTCTTTTTGGAGCAGGAGAGCTCAAATCTGCTAGGCAGACGCGTTCATCGATTATTCGGCTCGTTGGTCCTCAGGCTTGTTGATCATCAGGCTCATGGATGGACGAGCTTATCAGTCGACCAAACCATCGATCGATGGAGCAAGGGGTGCGGGTAGCTTCTCTCCAGCCACTGTTTCCTCAACAGTTGCTGCCTATTGCTTTTACTACCTGTGCAGCTGACCCAATGCCCGTCACGTAATGAAGTATCTTATTGCTGTTGTTTTTGTTACATGTGCAGAAAGCTCACTATGTTGGCTGTTGCTACTACTGCTATGTTGTAGCTATCAGTGCACCCAACATAGGAATTTCCGCTTCTACTATAGTTGTTGGTACAACTGATGTAGATCTTGGTACTGCTACTACTCCTATTGATGATGCTGCTATT
>SZWC01022883.1:0-10921 GCA_023375785.1 Penium margaritaceum
ATAGATATATATATAGATATAGATATAGATATAGATATAGATATAGATATAGATATAGATATAGATATAGATATAGATATAGATATAGATATAGATATAGATAAAGATATACATATAGATATAGATAAAGATGTAGATATAGATATAGATATAGATATAGATATAGATATAGATATAGATATAGATATAGATATAGATATAGATATAGATATAGATATAGATACAGATATAGATATAGATATGGATATAGATATAGATATAGATATAGATATAGATATATATATAGATATAGATATAGATATAGATATAGATATAGATATAGATGTTTAACAGGGCACGGTGAGGGGGAGGGAGAGGCTGGAGGTGAGAGGGTGGAGGAGAAAGGAGGAGGTGAGAGGCGGGTGGAGCCGAGAGTTAGTTGCGGGGCTAACTGTCCCTCTCAACTGTGAGGGGGAGGAGCTCTCGCGAGCTGTGAGGAGGGAGGGCTCTCGAGAGATGTGAGGGGGAATTGAGGCATTGAATACTTTGAGCAAGAGCAGATCGAGCGAGAACGTTAAAGTTTTTGCAAACAATGAGAGCTTTGGAGTGAGCCAAGTGGACCCCTATCGGATCGCGTGGCTTGGCTCCTCGAGTTCGCCATCCACCGTGGCGAACCACACGGGGCAGCTTAGGGGCACTAGGGCAACAGGGCACGAGCAAACAAAGAGCGCGACCCAGCGGTCCAGTGTGCGTCGCACGAGGAGCGAGTACAAGAGTAGGTTAGGACATACCTCAGACGGGCAGGAATAATCTAGGTGCGCTAGTCAGGTTTGATACTTTAACACGATAGCACAAGCGAGAGCAGGCAGTGCAAGCAGAAAGCTTGAACACCACAGCACAAGCCACACAAAGAGCAAGGAATCGGAAGAGAACGCAGCTAAGGCACCAAGACAAAGAAGGGGGAGGAGGAAAATTAAGACTTTGGCCACACCCCAACCCGTGAGGTACGGCGACAACTCTCGCGCAGGAGGACGCGACCAGGGGCACCGAGCAGGGCTTCCCAAGAGCACCCCATGAAGAACACCCCACTAGAAGCGCTCCACTAGACGGATGCCACCACAAGCACCCCACCAGCAGCGTCAGCCCAGGAGCAACCGTCCGGGAGCACCCCAACCAGCAGCCACCGACGGGAAGCAACGCTCCAGAAGCACCCATCCTCTCTTTGTGTGTGTTTGTTCACCTCCACGCTTCTTCTCCCTCTGCTGCCCTCTCTTGTTTATCGCACCTCGTCTACCTCTCTTTCTCTTCCGTCTTCCTTGTCGTTCCCCATCCTCCTCTTTCCCCGCCTTATCCTCTCCTCTGTCTCTTCTCTTTCGATCTCTCTCTGCCCCTCCCTGTCTCTTGTCTCTGTCACCCTCTTTCTCGCCCCTGTCTCTCTCTATCCTTCTCTCTCTCTCTCTCTCTCTCTCTCTCTCTCTCTCTCCGTGCTCCATCTCCTCTCCCTCCTTGCTCTATCTTTTTGCTCCTCTTCTCTCTCTCTCTCTCTCTCTCTCTTCTCTCTCTCTCTCCCTCCCTCTCTCCTTTGCTTTCTCTCTCTTGCCCTCCTCTCCCTCCGTTTTTCTCCTCTCGCATCCCTCCTTCCCTGTCACCCCTCCCTTTCTCTCTTTCTTTTTCTCTTCCCTCCTACCTTTCTCCCTTCTCTTCCTCCTTCCCTCCCCCCTTACTCCCCCCCTCTCCCCCTCCTTCTCTTCTCCCCCATCTCTCTTCTCCCCTTTGCTCTTCCCCTCTCCTCCCTCCCTTCCCTACTTTGCTCCATCTCTCCCTCCCTCCACCTCCACCCTTGTGTCTACTCTCTCTTCCTCCTCTGTCTCTCTCTCTCCCGCATCAGCTATCCTCTCCTTCGCTCCTTCTGCTCCTTCGCCTCCATCGTCAAAATCACTACTCCATCGGCTCCATCGGCTCTGTCTCGGCATCCGGCCTCGGTCCATTGCACCGTTAGACTTTCCCCTCGCTCCTGGCCTCTCCTCTTCATCGCGCCTCGCTGCCCCGTGGTGCTGCTCCACCCCCCTCCACTCGGTCGTTCCCTCTGGCCTCTGGGTCCCCTCCCCTCGTCGCGTCTGTCCTCCCTCTTTCCCTTGGTGCTGCACGCCCTCGGTTGTTCGCCGCTGCCGCTCCTCCCCCTCTCCTCCCCTCGGCTTCCCTGGCTCCATCCCTCTTTCACCCCTCTCCGCTCCTTCCCTCTTTCCTCTTTTCACTTCCCCCTTCCTTTCCCTCTCCCCCCCTCCCTGCTCCTTCACCGCTCCCCCCTCTCTCCCCCCTTCTTTTTCTCTTCCTTTCCTCTCTCTCTCCCTCCTCTCCTCTCTGTTGCCCGTGCCCTCGCTGGCTCCTCTCTCCTTCTTGTGTGGTATTCCCTCCTCTCCCCATTCTCCCTTCCCTTCCTCTCGACTCTGCTTCCTCCTCTCTCCATCCCTTCTATTCTTCCTCTCCATCTTTCCCTACACTCCTCCCCCTCTCTCCTTCTTTCCCTCTTTTTCCCTCTCCCATTCTCCTACCCTTGTCTCCTCCTCCCTCTCTCACTCTCTCCCTCTCTCTCTTTTCCTTTCTGCTTCTTTCTTTCTTCCTCGTCTGCCCTCTTTCCCTCCCCTTTCTGTCTTCTCCTCCTCTCTATCCCCTCCTCTGTCCTCGCCTTCCTTCCTGTCTCTCACTCCCTTTCTCTTTCTCTCCCTTTCCTCTACTCCGCTCTCCTTCTCTTCCCCTTCTGTTGCCTCCAACCCCCCCCCCCGCGCCTCTATTGTCCTCTCTTCTCTCTTGTGGTTGCCTTCCCCACATTTCCTCTCTGTCGTACGTGCTCGCTTCCATCTCTCTATGGTCCCATGTTTCGCCCGCTGTCTCTCCCCTTCTGTCCTGTGCTTCGTGCGTCTTGCCGGTCGATCGGCTACCTTGGCCCCTCGTTCGTCTTTCCCTCTCCCGCTTCCGCCGCCCCCTCCCTCCCCTCCCTAACCCACACCCCTAAATATACACTACCTACCATGGTTCTTCCCTCATCTCCTCTCATTGCTCGATCCTCTTGTAGTCGTCTGTTCCTCGCCTTGATTGCTCTGTCCCTGACGGCGTGTAGCACGATGCCTGAGCTTGGTCTCGCCGGTGCTCTGGCAACTGCGGCAGCTTCTCGAGCTGCTCGCGCAGAGGCACATTTGGATGATGCCTCCTCCGGTGCCCCTCGTCCTCTCATCTCTGATGGCTCTGGCCTTGTCAACGAGTCCACCATCCTCTCGCCTCGGTATGTTGCATCTGCGGCTGTCACCTCCGCTCTCGCCGCTCTTTGTGCTCCTCTCCCTCCACCCCCTCCCCCGCAGCCCGCCCCTCCTCGTGATCCCCACGCCCTCCTCTTGATGGCCATTGTCGATGCCCTTGCGGCTCGTCCAGTCCTCGACTCCTCCTTTGCCCCTCCTCCTCTGGGTGGCTCTGCGACCCACCCTCCCCACGCCGGTGGTGTCGCTGCTGGTGCCTTGGCCGGTGTTGGTGGTGGTGTTGCGGCTGGTTTCGGTGGTGCTGCCATCCTTGCTGGTCTTGCGGGTGGTGCTTTTGCTGCCGGTGGCCCCGTTGCGGCGGGTGGTGTCGCTGCCGCTGGCGCCGCCGCTGGTGGTGCTTCTGCTGCCCGCGATGCCCCTGCCGTCAGCGGCGCGGCTATTGTTGGAGGTGCTGTTCGCGTTGGAGGTGCTGCAGCTGCTGGAGGGGCTGCTCACAATGACCCTCTCGCTGCCCTCGCCCGCACTGAGGCTCATCTCGATGCCATGACACTTGCCTTCACCCAGCTTGTCAGCCTTGGCCTTCGCCCGCCCGCGTCGCAGATGCCTCTCTCTTCCGCTCCCAGCCACACTATCGGCATGCCCTTTAGTGAGTGGTCCGCTCGCTTTGTCTCGTGGACACATATGCACGGTCTTTGGGAGCACTATGACCTCGCTCCCATCCTCCCTATCACGCACCCTGACCGTGCATTCCTCGCCTTTCACCTTCTCTTCTCTGCCGCCCCCACCGTCACCCTTCGCCAGCTTGATCGCTTTGCCCCCACCCTCTCTCTCCCTGTTCGTCCTCACGACGCTTGGGCCTCTCTTCTTACCCTCTACTCCTCCAATTCCCTCCGCTCTACTGCCTCCCTTCTGGCTGACCTCCTCTCCCTCTGTCGTTGTCCTGACGAGTCCCTTGGGGCCTACTTAGGTCATGCTGAGCTTCTTCCGAGCGAGTTGCTCACGACAGGTGCCTCCCTTACAGACCAAGCGTTTGTCACTTCCATCATCGCCGGCCTTGGTCCTGCCTTCTTCAGCGCTCTCACCTCATTTCCTCTTGCCCTCACCCTGCAGCACGCCTACCAGACGGCCAGTGCTGTCTGGCCCACTCTTCACGATGGTCTCTGAGTATTCCGGACCGCCTCCCAGCCTGTTGCAGCGCTTGCCGAGATCGTCCTCCTAGACGCTCTCCCTGGCCTCCTTCCACCTCCAGCTGCCCATGCTCTCGCTGTCCGGGCGCCCGCCGGCGGCGGCGGTGGTTGCCCGCCGGTGTGTTGGAACTGCGACGTTGTGGGTCATCGCCATGACTCCTATCCTCTCCCCCTAGCTCCAAACCTCCGTGAGCGAATGCCCGCCAGCGTGCTCTCTTGCGCGGTCATGCCGCTCCCGCCCCGCCCCTTGGGACCCCTAGCGTTGCTCCCCTCGTCCGGCCTGGCGACCCCGTGCCCCTTGCTGCTGCTGCACCCCCTTTGACTGAGGATGCCATTGTCACTTTGATTTGCCGCGTCCTTGCGGAGGGTGTCCTCAGCGGTCCTCCGCCTGCCGGTATGTTCCCCTTGTTTGACTCCCTCGCCACACCCATCTCTTCCTCCCTTCCTCTTCCTTTGTCCCCATCTCCCCCTTTGTCGACAGGCGACACTCCTTGCACGACCGCTTATTGCATTCTCTCCGGCAGTGAGCGTGTAGTCTCTCCGTCTTGAGTTGTTGATGGTGCTGCCACGGATCACATGTGCCCTGTTTGTAAGCCTCTCACCTCGTTTAGTCCTCATTCTATCATTACAGCCGTCTACACTGGCGATGGTGCACCCCTGCCTGTTCTCGGTGTTGGTATTGGTTGTCTGACATCCCCTGCTAGTGCGCTCTCATTGTCCTCTGTTCTCTATGTTCCGGCCCTTGACTTCTCTCTCTTGTCCGACCCCGCACTCGACACTTGTGGGCTCTCCACCACTTATGTGCTGGGTCTTGTAGCCGTCACTGATCACGCCAGTGGGCGTGTCGTCCTTCACTCGCCACCCCCCTAGCGCGGGCCTGTACCAGGTTCTGGGTCCTCACTCTGTCTTGGCCCACACCACCGACACTATCATGCTTGTCGATCTCTTCCGATCTGCCCAGGCGCATCTTCTTCATCGTCGCCTTTGTCATCTCCCAGCATTAGCCGTCTCCTCTCTCCTTTGCACTCTCTTGGCCGACGAGTTGTCCGACCCCTCATTCCGTGCTGCGTGCACTACTAACTGCACCTTTTGTGCGGTTGGTAAGATGCATCGCCTTTCCTTCCCATCCTCTCCCTCTTGCACCTCTGCGCCCCTGGAGCTGGTTCATGCCGACATCCTCGGTCCTCTCTAGGATGAGTCCCTTGCCGAGCACGCTACATTCGTGCTTAGCCTCATTGACGACTACTCCCGTTTTATGGGGTTTTTCTTCCTTCGCACCAAGGGCGAGGTTGCAGCGACCATCCAGTCGTGGTACGCATCTGCCCAGCGACAGATTCGCCACCAGCTCCTCCACTTTCGCTTTGATCGTGGTGGTGAGTTATTTGGTGATACCATGACCTTTTTCGATCATGAGGGCGTAGTCCATGAGCTTTCTGCCCTTTATTCTCCTCAGCAGAATGGGGTCGCTGAGCGCTAGAACCGCACCCTTATTGAGGGCGTCCGTACTATGATGGCCGAGGCTGGCTTTCTCGATCGTGGTCGGAGATTTTGGTCCAAGGCTGCGCGCTATCGTACTTGGGTGTGCAACCGGATTTCGCATGGGCCTCTCGCCCCCGACACCACGCCTCTTCAGTTGTTCTTTGGTCGGCGCGCGGATCTCAGCCAGGTAGTGGTGTGGGGCACTATGGCCACCGTATTTCTTGCCCCTCCCTCTCACTCTGGCAAACTCGACCCGCCGGGCCGTCTTTGCGTTACCCTCGACTTCGCTCCCCGCTCTCGCGCGCACCGGTTCTGGGATCCGGCTGCGCATTACGTCATAGAGTCGTGTCATGCTAGCTTCTTTGAGCACCTCATATACAGCGCCTTCCGCACTGACCATACACCACCTCCACCGGCCTCCGCTACAGCATACTCCACCGACGGTCTTGTGTGTGCGGGCCCCCCACCATCTCTCGCCTCTCTCACCACGTCTCCTGCCCCTGTCACTCCCTCCCACGTTTTCCATAGCGGCCTCCCCTCTTCGTCATCCTCCCTCCCTCCTCTCCCCCCTCGCCCGTTCGTGCCCCCGTCGGTCATCCTGGTCCCGCCTCTCGGTTTCCCTCCTCTTGCCGGTACGTGCCCCCCTCACGTGTACGTTCCCCCATCGGTCATGTCCGCTCCCCACCTGATTCCCCCTTCTCTCCCTCCCTCAGCCCCCTCTCCTCCCACAACCCCAGCCCCCCGGCCTATGCCTCGCCTCCCTCACCGTCCCCTCCTCCGTGCCCATTGTTCCCCCAGCACCCTCCCCTCCTCTCCAATCCTTCCCGCCCCATTCGTCTCTGGTGGCCGCTTGTGTGCCCCCGCCCCCTCCTCCTCCTGTGCCTCTCGTGCCTCTCCCTCCCCCCTTGCCTCCGTTGCATCGTCGCGGCGTCTGTCGCGGCCCGCCGTCTGTCGCCCGTCCGCCGCCCGTTACTCCCGCTCTGACTGCTGCCCAGACCCTTGCTCCCCCTCGCGTGCCCGTCCCCGCACGGTGTCCTGACCACGTCCTCATCTCCATTGAGGACATCCCCGATGACGCTACCCTGCCGTCCCCGGTCCGCGGTTGTTCCCCACGTGCCCTCGACCCCCCCGCTCTTCCTTCATCTCGTCCATCTTTTCTGCCTGCCCCGCCGACCGATCACCCCCCGTCCTCGTCTCCCCTCCTCAGTGTCCTTGCTCGTGAGACACTTTCCCCCCTTCCCGTTCTGTCCTCACGTACCTCTGCACACCCGGCTCCCTTGGCTCTTCTCTTTCCTCCCTATCCATCCTCCCATGCCCCGCCCTCCCGCCCTCGTCCCTCGTCCTGGATGAGCGAGTATGCCGCTTGGGCCCGGCCACCTGCCCTCCCGCCGCTCCCTACCGTCGTCCTTGCTGCCCCCCTTTCCTCTTCCTCCCCTCCCCTCCCTGCCCCCCCACCTTCTCCCCACCCCTCTTGTCTTCTCCTTCTTCTAGTCCCGTGTTGGAAACCCCCCCTCCTCCTTCCCTTGTCTCCTCTCACACTCGCTCCCGTACTGCTCACGCTCTTGCCTGCCTCCTGCCCTCCCTTCCCCCCTCTTCGTCTGCCTCCGTACCCGGTCCAGACCTTTCCCCTTGATCATTCACCCCTGCCCTCCTCGTTGCCCTGTCCCCTTTGTCGTCCTGCCCGTCCAACCCCTATTCGGCCGCGATCGCCCGTTGTCCGGTCTTCCTGACCGCTCCCTCTACCTCCCCCTCCACTTCGGGCTCGTATCCTGTCACTTCCCTGTCGTCAAATATCCCGCCTCGCCCCCCCCTTCCGTACTCCTTTCACCCGGGTCACTCCCATAATCGTCACTTCTTTCACCTCGAGTTTTTCCGTGCCCTAGACGCCAGCACTGACCACCGCTTTGCGAGCGCCCCCGTGACTGCTGCACGCGTCCTCGCACTCACGTCCTCCCCCCCAGTGGGCTCCTCCCCCCCTCCCGCTGATGACTCTGATCCTTTGACACTTGCCGATGCCTTATCTCGCCCCGATGCTGCGGCATGGCACGCGGCATGCCTAGCAGAGTTGGCTGCGCTCTTTGAGCACGGTGTTCTTGAGCTCGCTGATCTACCTCCGGATCGCACTGTAATCAAGGCCAAGTGGGTCCTCCGCAAAATGTTCACCGCCTCCGGCGCGCTCGACCGGTACAAGGCACGCCTCACTGCCAACGGCTACTCCACATGGCGTTGACTTTGGCGATACCTACGCCCCGATCGGTCGGTTCACGACGAGTCGCATCGTCATCTGTGTGGCCGCTTCATCCCAATGGGAGCTCCACCAGGTGGACGTGAACAATGCCTTTCTTCACGATCGCCTTGAGGAGGAGTTGTACATGGTTCAGCCCCATGGTTTTTCGGATGGCTCAACAAAAGTGTGTAGTCTTCGTCAAGCGTTGTACGGCCTTCGTCAGTCGCCCCGTTGCTGGAACGAGGAGCTCTCCTCCACTCTTGTTTTGTGGAGGCTTCCATCCCAACCAGTCCGACCCGTCTCTCTTTGTGGGGGGCACACCTACGATACCCGCCTTCATTCTGGTATACGTAGACAACCTCCTCATCACCTCTCTGTCCTCCTCCACAATTGTTGCGACAAAGGGCCTCCTCTCGTCGGCGTACCACATGAAGGACCTGGGCCTTACCACCATGTTTCTCGGGATGCAGTTTGAGTGTCTTCCTGGGTGTCTCCTTGTTCATCTGTAGTGCTATGTTCTTACCCTTGCTGACCGCTTCTCCTCCGTCGTCGGCCTTTCGTGGCCCCTTCCTGCTGCCTCTTCTCACATGCCTCCGGGCACCCAGCTTGCCCTGTCCGTCACTCAATACACCTCGTCCGTTGATCCAGAGTCTACTGTCGACTTTCAGTCCATCGTGGGGACGCTCACGTACCTAGCCGGCACCACCTGTCTGGACATCGCCTGCGCGTTGAATTTCCTTGCTCAGTATGCTCGAGAACCTCGTACGGCCCACCTACGTGTGGCCGCATATGTCTTGCGCTATGTGCTTGGGTCCACCCGCGCTGGCCTCCTCTTCCCCGTCACGTCTGGCGCACCTCTTCTTGAGGGGTATACAGACAGCGACTATGCTTGCGACGCCAACGCTCACAGCTGTATCGGCTTCGTCTTCCTTCTCGGGGCTGTTGCCGTCTCCTGGTGCAGCAGCAAGCAAGGCTGCATCGCTCGCAACACGGGAGAGGCCGAGTACATGGCCTTGGGTGGCGCAACTGCGGAGGCTGTCTGGCTCTACCGCCTCCTGGGCGAGTTCCGTCTCCCCACGCCGCCTGTGCCCCGCTACACTGACAGTGAGAGCCATCTTTCTATCGCCAAGAATGCAGGTGCGCTTCATCAATGTACAAAGCACATTAACGTTGAGCACCACTACGTGCAGAATGCTGTTGCCGCAGGCGCCGTTTCCCTCCACTTCATCTCCGCAGACTTTCAACTTGCCAACTTCCTCACCAAGGCCCTTCACCAGCCAGCCTTTGCCTCTAGCATTGCGGCGGTTGTTCTCGGCACCCTCCCCCCAGTTGATTGATTCTCCTCCCTCTGTCTTGCCCTGCTGCTGCTGCAGGCGTCCGATGATCATCCTCTCGATGATTGTCTCTCCACATGCCTCTCCTCCCCCTTCCCTTATCCTACGTCCCGTGCAGTTTCCCCCTCGTCGCTGCCGCGGCCTCGCATCCTTGGCTCCTATCCTTGCCTCCGAATCACCCTTCGACTATCCCGTGCACTCTGGCTTGTTTGTGGTCTATGTCTCTCCTTGGTGGGTGTGCAGGTCCTTGACCCCTTGGCCGTGGCGGGGGCGCCTCTGACCGAGCGAAGCGCCTCAGCTGCTCGGGTGCCGCTGGCGCTGTCCGCGCTTCTGGTGCACTACTTCTGGCTGGGTGCTACTGGATTGGTGCCTCTGGATGGGTGCTTCTGGAGCGGTGCTTCTCGTCGGTGGCTGCTGGTTGGGGTGCTCCCATACGGGTGCTCCTGGGCTAAAGCTGCTGGTGGGGTGCTTCTGGTGGCGTCCGTCTGGTGGAGCGCTTCTAGTGGGGTCTTCCTCACGGGGTGCTCTTGGGGAGCCCTGCTGGGTGCCCCAAGTCGCATTCGCCTGTGCAAGAGCTGTTGTTGCCGTACCTCGCGGGTTGGGGTGTGGCCACAGTCTCTGTTGTCCACCCCCCTTCTTTGTCTTGGTGCCTTAGCTGCGTTCTCTTCCGGTTCCTTGCTCTGTTTATGGCTTGTGCTGTGGTGTTCAAGCTTTCTGCTTGCACCGCCTGCCCTTGCTTGCGCTATCGTGTTAAAGTATCAAACCTGACTAGCGCACCTAGATGATTCCTGCCCGTATGGGGTATGTCCTAACCTACTTTTGTACTCGCTCCTCATGCGACGTACACTGGAACGCTGGGTCGCGCTCTTTGTTTTCTCGTGCCCTATTGCCCTAGTGCCCCTTAGCTGCCCCGTGTGGTCTGCCACAGTGGATGGCAAACTTGAGGAGCCGAGCCACGTGATCCGATAGGGGTCCGCGTGGCTCACTCCAAAGCTCTCATTCTTTGCAAAAACTTTAACGTTATCGCCTCGATTTGCTCTCGCTCTAAGTCTTCGACGCCTCAATTTCCCCTCACATCTCTCGAGAGCCCTCCCTCCTCAAAGCTCTTGAGAGGCTTCTCCCCCTCACTGTCGAGAGGGACTGTTAGCCTCGCAGCTAACTCTCGGCTCCACCTGCCTCTCACCTCCTCTGTTCTCCTCCACCCTCTCACCGTGCCCCTCTCACCTCAAGCCTCTCCCTCTCTCTATCATCTCCAGCCTCTCCCTCCCCCTCACCGTGCCTTGTTCAACAAAAGATATAAACATATATATAGATATAGATATAGCTATAGATATAGATATAGATATAGATGTAGATGTAGATATAGATATAGATATAGATATAGATATAGATATAGATATAGATATAGATATAGATATAGATATAGATAAAGATATAGATATAGATATAGATATAGATATAGAT
>SZWC01022884.1:25641-36892 GCA_023375785.1 Penium margaritaceum
AAATGGATGTCATCAACTAGTCGACGGACGTCGATCGTTGATTGTCATCTTTGTATAGCCAATCCAATCGTACATAGTCAATCGTCGACCGTCAAAGATTGACTGTCGACGTGTTTTTTTCTACATCTTCTCAATATGCACTTCGTGTATTTTTCACGTGTCTGCCAGATACACTTACCATAGACACTCCCCCAATACACTTTACCCTTTGGGGGGGAGAGATCTCTGGCTCCCATGTTGCCCCCCTCCCAAACAGGTGAAGTGTATGAGGAGAGTGTATATGATGTGTGTATCTGATGGACATGTGAAAAGAACACTAACTGTATAGTACACTTAGTGTATTCAAGTAATGGTTGTGCAATAGACAATCCAGCTACACAACCCCAATACACTTGTTGCTTCGGAGGGGGGTCCCGGCTATGTGCTTACCAGTGTGTAATATGGTTTCCGCACATATGGGTGTCATGAAGTAGTCGACGATCGTCGATTACCGACTGTCATCTTTACATAAATGATCAATCATACATAGTCAAGTATCGACCATCATAGATCGACGATCGACGAGTGTTTTTTTACATCATCTCAAAATACATTTTTTTTCACGTGTTCGTCAGATACACTTACCATAGAAACTCCCCCAATACACTTTACTCTTTTGGGGAGGAGGGGAGATCTCCAGCTCCCATGTTGTCCCCCCCTCCAAACAGGTAAATTGTATGAGGAGTGTATATGATGTGTGTATCCGACGGACATGTGAAGAATACACTAAATGTATGGTACACTTAGTGTAATCAAGTAAAGGTTGCGCAACACACAACCCAACTACACAACCACAATACACTCGTCGCTTCGGGGGGGGGGGGGGGATGGGGTCCTGACTATGTGCTTATCAGTGTGTAATATGGTTTCCGCAAAAATGGATGTCATCAACTAGTCGACGGACGTCGATCGTTGATTGTCATCTTTGTATAGACAATCCAATCGTACATAGTCAATCGTCGACCGTCATAGATTAACTGTCAACGTGTATTTTTCTACATCTTCTCAACATGCACTTTGTGTATTTTTCACGTGTCCACCAGATACACTTACCATAGACACTCCCCCAATACACTTTACCCTTTGGGGGGGGGGAGATCTCCGGCTCCCATGTTGCCCCCCTCCCAAACAGGTGAAGTGTATGAGGAGAGTGTATATGATGTGTGTATCTGATGGACATGTGAAAAATACACTAAGTGTATAGTACACTTAGTGTATTCAAGTAACGGTTGTGCAATACACAACCCAGGTACACAACCCCAATACACTCGTCGCTTCCGGGGGGGATGCCACCGACGAAGAAACACTGCAACAATTACAAAAGTGCGCTCGTTATGAAGCTTCTTATATTTTGTATCCTACAGTTCTGAGAGTAAATACCCACTTTACAAAGGTAACCAATCAGAACATATGAAGACATGTATACGTCTACTATACATCAAGATGGGAATATCATACTATTTATTTTTCCCTAGATAAATAATTACATTCAATTCCCAAGGCACAGGTATCATATACATAGCTTTCCTAGTGAACTGGATATGACTACCTCTCTAGAAAGCTTCATGGAAATTTTCCTTATAGTAGGTACCTAGTACACTAAATGTGTTGCGTGCAAAAAGCCCTTGATTAACCGCACCTCTTAGATTCTACCTCTTCAAGCCTCAACCTTTGACACTAAAAGCCAATGGCCTGGGAAACACCTCCTACAAAGTCCTGCATCTTCTTTAGTGTAAGCTGATGGCTCCACAAGCAGCGTGCTCTAGGTATTTTTTCCAGAATTATTCTCAAGGCATCCAAGACGGGTGCCTTGTGGGTCCACAAGTCTGCACTTGTGGTCACATCCCTGATGGTGGTTCAGGGAACTTTTCATGTATTTCTCCACGTGATCAACAAATTCGTATAGATTTTTCAGTTTCCTCCGTGCACACTTTGCCCTTCCAGATATTAGTCCAGTTTCACCCATCCACCTTCCGCAACTCTTGACATGGCATCACAACATCGCAACTGCCTTTGAAAACAAGAACGGACTCCATCACACACGTAGCACAATGGAAGGCAAGGTGTAAGTTACTACGATGTGGATGTGACTGTAGAATTCCAACACATTCAACAACATGCTTTTACCACAAGCCTATCCTTTGAGGATGTGAAGTAGATTATGGACATCTCTACACTCCAATCCCTGTTTTTCCACTGGCTTATGAATCTTTTCCTCAAGCTTGAGGTTGATATGTTAAACCTACACAAGGAGCGGAATATTCTCTCCGTCTTACATAATGCTAGCTGATGAAGCTGGAAAAGGGATAGCAGACATTACTATAGCAACCTACACAATGCTAGCTGATGAAGCTGGAGAAGCAGAAGATCTTCTTAAAGGGGTAGTATACATTGTTTTCATGGCTTGTGTATACCAAGTGGAAAAGTTGGAGAAGTAACAGATCCTCTCACAAGGGTAGGAGACATTGCTACGATGACTTAAATGACGCCAGTTGACAAAGCTAGATGAGCAGTACATCATCGCATGGGAGTAGCAGACATTGCTATGATGAATTATACCATACCAGCTAATGTAGTTGGTGTTGGAGTGTTCAATTACTCAGCTGATTTACTTCTCCGTGGCACTGTAGTTGCTACTGCAATCAGAGAATTGTAGAAGGAGTTACGGATCTTACCGTATGTTTTTCGGGTTCATTTTGGTTGAGGTTCATCCTCAGCCTCAACTAGATATTTCTCTGGTATCAAGTCCCTTGGGGTACAAAAGGGCCTGGACTATAAATAGTATGTAGGCATGCGCACAAGGTAGTGCATGCCCTTTACCAACTCCTAGGGGGATGGCGGACCACACACTACATAGTACTGCATAGGCACACAGTGCAAGATTACCTAAACCTGCCTAGCCTATGTGCATCCAAGGTTGGAAAGCAACATCTACTACATCATCTCTAACGTGCACGAGGGATGAAGTAGAGATCTATGATCTACATCAACTTGTGCAGTAGAGTCAATGGTGTAGGAGGATAGCTTCTAAAGTAATCTACTTGATGAAGAACCTTCACCATGGAGTTGGATGACGCTTCCTTCATCAGGAAGCTTCCCCAAAGCACACTGTGGCACTAAGTAGCATCACAGAGCTGGAGGAAGCATCCTCTACAAGGAAGCTTCATACCTGCAAGTGAAAAGAAGTGAATACTACCATCTCCAATGAGGGAGCTTCTCCTCAAAGGCAGTCAACTTTCCGGGACCACATGTATGTAAGGCGGCGACCATGGCACACCTCAAACAACAACGCTCTCGGACACAGCAGCCTCAGTACTTCAAGAGCTCTAGACTTCAGCTTCTCTATCATCATCCTCTCCTTGGCTATTAGGGTGACTACTAGAGCGCCCAAGTCAAGACTTTGCTGGAGTTCACTCTAAATGCCCCTATAAGACTTGCACTTTCGTGCCATCCAGGATTAAGGACGCCTGACTACCTGGAGGCCAAACTAGCTTGAAGATGGTGGCAATACCAAGATCTCTTGCATCGACAGCCTTGAGGCCCAGCAAAGATTGTCACTTCTGGGATGCCAGGCAGCTTACTGCTTTGAACATAGCTGTGTGAAGGCTGACACTTGTACTTTGTCTTTTGTAATATCAATAAAGAGATTCATTTCTTAGCTGTGCTCCTTTGTTTTTCATAGGATCAAGATAGTATATGCTTTCTTGTTGAGCACCAAGATCTATGTGCAAGTAGCAAAGAACCTAATCTTGCTGCCACAACTCAAACCACTTCCGCTGTGCAAACTCTAACAGTTAGAGCAATAACAGATCCTTACACGCGGGTAGCACAAGTTGTTACAGCATTTGACATCTCGATAACTGACAAAACTAGAGTGGCAGTAGATTTTTCTATGACAGCGGACAATGCTACAAAAACAATTTGAGTGTCAGCTCACGAAGCTAGAGCAGTAGTAGATTTGTCTACAACGGAAGGGACCACAAAGACACAAGTTAACACACTACTAGGTCACGAAGTTGGAGCGGTAGCAGATTCATTTGAATTGGTAGCAGACACTACTACAGAACTAAACACATCACCAGCTGACAAAGGTAGAACGTCAATAGATTTCTTAGCAATGACAATAGACATGGCTACAACACTCTACACACTACTAGTTGATAGAGCTGGGACAGCAATACATTTGTGTGTAATGGCAGTAGATACGGTTCCAGCACTCTACACAATGCCAGCTGATGAAGCTAGAGTTGCAACACATTTTTGTGCAATGGTAGCGGACACTGTTACAAAACTCTACACACTACTAGCTGGCGAAGCTAGAGTGGTAGCAGATTTTTCCACAACGGCAGCAAACATGGTTGGAAAAATCTACACACGAGGAGTTGATGAAGCAAGGGGAGTAGTAGATTTGTTCGCAACAGTAGCACACACGGTTGCAACACTTTAAACACTGCCCGATGACGAAGCTGGATTCGTAGCAAATTTCTGAACAATGGCAGAAATCACTGCTATAGCATTCTACACAATGTATACTGACAAATCAGGAAAAAAAGTTGGTATGTCTAGTGAGGGAATGAAAATTGCTACGCCATTCTACATCAAACAAGCTGACAAAGTTAGAATGGAGGAAAACTTGTCTGCAACAAGTGCAAACATTGTTGTAACTTCTTACAAGAAGCCCGCTAACAAAGTTGGAACAAAAGAGCTTGAAGCTCTTTCTAAGTCAATCGCAACAACTTTGCCTGATGTCGAAGCTGGAAGAGAAGTACATGAAGCTCTTTGTGCATCAATTGCCATCACGCCACCAGCTAACAAAGCTAAAACGAAAGAGCCTGAAGTTATTATGCGTTAACTACCTGTACGCTGCCAACAAACAAAGCTAGAAAAAAAGAGCATGAAGCTCTTTCTACATCAACAACAACTACACCGAAAGTTGTCAGAGCTAGAAAAAGAAACCCGAAGCTCTTTTTGTGAATACTACACATATGCCACCAACTATAACAACTGTAATATTTTCCATGATGGCAGCGGACAATGTTACAACATTCTACTCATTGCCAGTTGGCAAAGAAAGAGAGTCATCTTTCACGTCAACTACAACACTTCCGTCATCTCGAACTTTGGCTGACAAAGCCGGAAAATCAGTACATCTGCCCATAAATGCAATAAGCATTACCACAAAAATTCTTCAAGACTAGCAGATGAAGCTAGTAATGGCACAACTCACTTGCATTCCCATTGATATGGCGAGCAAAGCTTCTGGGCGGAACCACTCACATGTGCTAGCAAGGTGCTGCCAACTATCGAATGTCCCAGTAAAGGCGATCAACCCTTTGCCTCCGCTTGTGAAGGTCGGCGACACTGCTCACCACTTTCTCTACAGTTGGAATTTTCCCAGAGAGCAGAGTTTAAAAAATCCTCAACATCACCGTGTTTGAAGGCCAACATTATATCCAAGGAAACAACATCCATCATCATAAAACTTCACAAACTCAACGAGAAGAGCCTATACAATCACCACTTGTCCATGGTGTTTGTAGCAGAAGCGATCGATACGACAGAATTTGCACTGCCAGATCCCACACCAATCGGCAAATCCTATGCTGCCTTTACTTATGAAGCTGTGCCTATTGCCATGTGGTGAACCATAGAGGCACCGAACAAGTAGTGTCATCATCTGTGTCATCTCCGACTACCATCACAATGCTCCTCGTAACACTATCTTCGTACAATGAAGCCAAAGAATAACGCCTTCCTCGTCTCACACCCGGACGCCGAATAGGAGTACCCACATCTAGGAACTCACCTGAAGACTCCATCGCAGTTCCACCTAATGGCGCCACAAGAGTTGATGACTCCACTTTTCCCACGTTCATCGGCACCACCTCCGTTGCCTACTCCACCAGTGCCTCTTCTCGAAGTACGCGTAGTGAACAAGACTACGAGAAAATGTTTTCCTTTATCAGGCCTTCAACTATCATCATTATTGAATTCCACATTGGTAAATTTTGAGAGCGGAACATCCTCCGTCAGTGGTTCCTCTGGAGGTGTTGCTCGTGTCATAACAGTTGTTTAAGGATTTCCGTTGATCTCAACATCGTAACAAATGTTTTCCTTAGCTACGCCATCACTTTGCCTCATATCGGAGGACAAGGAGCAATCCATCTCCACAGTACGTCTGATGGAGTGTCCACGTCATGTGGACTCCCAAGGCCACACGTCTTAGTGCTGGCTCTCTAATGCTACAGTCTCTGGCTTTCATAGTGAAGCTTGGAGGGTTCAATTGACCCTCAAGGTGCTCCTTGAGTGGAAGTGGGAGCTCCCACATCCTCTGCTTTGAGGGCTACTAGCAAATTCCACCTCCATAGTGCTAAAGACGACATGAAAAACCGCTCCGAACCGTTCATCCAGCTTCCTCATGATTTCCAGCCTCTTCTCCAACAACAGGGGTATTTTTGTAAACCTCCCCAACAACTGGAGTGTTACAAGACTGAAACCTCCAAGCAATGCGGTCTTTCTATTTCCTGGTTCTTTGGGTTGTTTGCGCAAACCTCACCATCTTGACCGCGTCTCATCTGGCGGTTGTGAGCAACCACCGGCCCGTCGTTAGCCGGGGATCGATGGCCCGGCTCGACCACCCATTTGTTAGCGACCAGACGACCGGTTGCTCAAGCGTCACCCGATCGCTTGAGCAAGGTAGCCTCCGTAAAGACGAAGAGGACCGCAATATTCTCAGATAACGAGAAAAGAATGGGGGGAGGGGGGAGGCGCCAAGCGAGCCACTTTGCGCTCACAATTCTTGAGTTTGCAAACTGGCCACGATGGGGAAAATTGTTCATTCGACTAAAAAAAGAAGTATTTTCTAGAAAATTCACTGGACGCTCCCAGCTTCACTCATCCGACAGACCATTCGCACCATCTCTACCTTTGGGACACAAACTCTTTCACTTCTTCAAAAACCATTACAGAAGTACCATCATCTTAAAAAACGACTTCATTATGTGTTTGAAAGTCAAGAACCCTCCTAGACCTCCGATAAAGATCTTTCTCAATACCGGCCATCATGAACTGAGGTTGGTGTTGAGATTTTCCTAGGTTTGATGGCCAGGTTTGGCTAAAATGTATCTTGTGGTGCATTTTATCTACTTTGGAGGGACAGAAAATTTATCTCCTTAAATGGAGGGAAGCGAGGCTCAAATCCTTGGCATTACAACATCTATGGTGCCCTTGGAGGCGCTTGGAGGCTATGACCCTTACGCTTCCAGCTGCAGGGTAGTTGGTTAACCTCCCACTACAACCTCCTATAACCTCTTGGTGACTCTTCAGATACCATTACATCTTCATTCTCTAGTGGTCCTTTACCTGCTGCGGACCTTTCATCTTCCAGGTGACTCTTCATTTGGCTTGGGTAGTTATGGATCCACCCAGATAGTTTTACAACTACCTACAACTTCTAAGGGAGAAGCCTCCAAGCAGACCCTCCTTGGACTACTTAAGGGGCTCAGTCCATTCAGTCCATTAATACATTGACATGCCTTCATTCATCATCAGATTCCTTGTGATGCCTCCAGAGTCTACCTTTTCAAGCCTTAGCCTCTGACACTACAAGCGAGTAACTTAGGAAGTACCTCCTACAAAAGCGTGTGCCTTCTTCAGTGCAAGTTAGTGGCTCCACAAGCAGTTTGCTCTAGGTTTGTTTGTCAAGACTTAGTCTCAAGGCATCCAAGGCGGGCGCCCTATGGGTCCACAAGCCTACAATTGTAGTTACATCCCTGCAGCTGGTCTAGGAACTCTTCATGTACTTGTCCATGTAATCTACAAATTCCTATAGATATTTCAGCTTCCTCCTTACACGGTTTCCCCTTCCAGATTTTAGTCAAGTTTCACCCATCCACCTTCCGCAAATCTGGACACATAATACTCGTTTAAGGTGCACACCATGATGTCGTTGTGATACACAAAAACAAAGTCATCAAGGTATGGATGAAATTGTTTTCATGGCCACAATCAATGTTCTTGGGTCGCTCATAAGTTCAAACAGAATGAACATGACCTCATAGTGCTCGTATTGGGTGCAAAATGTTGTTTTTATGTGTCGTCATTAGAAACGCAAGGCCGATGATCCACAAATCAAACAATATCAAAACATCGATATGATTTATGAAAATTTTATCTATAATTTCGGAAATCTGTCAGAATTTGTCAAGAAAATTTTCAGCAAAACATTGGAGGTTGGAGCCTGTAGTAAGAATGCCCATGGCCCATTGGCGTACTGTAGCGGATTGGACGGAATCCTTGGCCGACTAGGCCAAAACCGCGGTGTTTGAGGGTCTCCGACCCTCAAGCCATCCCGTCCAACCGCCCACAGTCCCAGGTGACCCCGCTCGAGCCACGTGGCTCCTTCGACCGGTCGGCGTGGCACTGCCACGCTACACGTACAAAGCCGGTGGTCAACGTGCGGTGGGCCATGAATGTTATGATAGAAAAAGCCCTATGCAAAGTTTTGAGACTTGTGGACATCATTCACGTCACACTTCTGACCACATCGGACCTGAATGGATACCAAATGAACATCGCGAGACCTTTTGACCTGTCCATTTTTTGGAGGACCTCCAAGGGAAAGCAGGACGTTTGCCTCCCCTACTTTTGAGTCCTGAACGAGACCTCAAGCTGTGTATGCTTGCTATTCTAGGGAAGCATCCTTAAGTCCACGTGAGTAGGCTGCCCAGCCACGTCATTCGCTGGCTCTCATTCGCAATGTGATTCACTTTTCGCTGCACTATTTCATAGTGAAGCGCTCCGCGTTTTTCGAACAGCTTTTCGTGGATTCCTTTTGAAGATTGAGGAGTAGGACCAATTCAAGCGCTAGTCGCCCAGCGAACCAGTATTATTCGCCTACATTGATGGGAAAAATTAAATTGGAGGAAAATTAAATCTGGTAAGTGATCGGAACAAAGCGGCTCGGTTTCTGCGCTGGTCCGCGTTCGCGGGCTATCCTTCCGCGTTAGAAGCAATCAAACTTGTGTCACAGAAGTCAAAATATGGTTTTTTTCTCTTCGTATGGTTGTGGAGGCGGTCACCATAGAGCTTTCTTGTCATTGGTCGGAGCTTGTCGGTGACTGTCCTGCGGAAACAGCCATGGCCACGGCCGCTGGTCGCCACCACCTTCGTGACCGGTTGCTTCTCAACTCGTTGGGGGACGAGAACTTTCCAAGCCGTTCTGCCTCTGCGGCCGCTTCTCCTGCGACTATGACCAGCTGATGTCACCGCTGCCTGACCAGCTTGTCCTTGGCTCGGCTTGCCATAAGACATTCTAGTGCACAAGCAACGATCGTTTTTAGACCTCGAGATTTCAATCGAGCAACGTCCAGAGACGGTTTGTACGGCAAGCCAGCAGAGCTGTCGGGCATCCGAGGTGGTCGTCAAGCGCGCCATCTCAAGTCCCTATCAACGTGTGTTGAATCACTGCCAGCCACTTCGATCTGAAAGCAACTGAGCAGGTACAGGCTTCCGAGCTCCAGCAGTCTCGGGTGCAATTGAGGCAATCGTAACCAAGCGACCTGGTGATGCTGCTGCTGTTGCTGCGCCTTTCGCCGGCCGCATAGTCAAAGTAGGATCGAAGTAGGAACGAAGCAGGATCGAAGTAGAATAAACGCAGGAGCTCTTGTCAAACGCCCTCGCCTTTGGGGACGGCCGCAGAGACGGCCGCCAACTTTTCAGGCACAGCGACCGCCGTCCACTTTTTGGCCCCGTGTCGGCCGTCCGCTTAAACGCACACCGGCTGCACGTTTCGGCCATGAGGAGCATTCAGCGCCACAGGCTTCGGAACCGTCCATGTGGACAACAACGCCTCCCCCAAGAGCAGCACCGATCTGCACAGCACCGGCCTGGACAATGCAGTAGCAGGGAAGCTCCGCAGACAGATGCGCACAGGTTCAGCTCCCGGCCCTGTGCGCCCAGTCAGCACCGGCGTGCTGGGGCTGGGAAGCGGAGGCAGCAGCCCTTGCGGCGGCCGACGGCGTGGCAGGGCCGGTTCAGCTCGCAGCAGACGCAGCGGCAGAGCCAGGCCAGGCTGAAGGAGGCACATTGGCAATGCCGGTGGCAACGGCAAACCAGAATCACAAAAGAAGAGCTCTGCTGTCTCCAGGTGCTGCGAGCTTCTTCCGTCGTCGTCCTCCTGCTCTCGAGCTTTGCTCTGCTGGAACCATCTGTGCTCACCGTGGACGCGACGAGGTCGTTCAAGCAGCGGGTGCAGCTGGGCCGAGTCTCTGGGGAATCGAACCCTAGACTGGAGAGGGTGGAGTTTGACCCCCTGCTGTTGGACTTGGAGCAGGCGCGGGACGACAAGGTGTGGGAGGAGAGGTTTGCGGAGGAGCACCACAGACGGGTGCACGTGCGGCAACACCGTCGTGACCATGGTGAGCTTCGTGCGAATGTGTCCATGTGTGTGAGCATGTGCGCNCCTCCTGCTCTCGAGCTTTGCTCTGCTGGAACCATCTGTGCTCACCGTGGACGCGTCGAGGTCGTTCAAGCAGCGGGTGCAGCTGGGCCGAGTCTCTGGGGAATCGAACCCTAGACTGGAGAGGGTGGAGTTTGACCCCCTGCTGATGGACTTGGAGCAGGCGCGGGACGACAAGGTGTGGGAGGAGAGGTTTGCGGAGGAGCACCACAGACGGGTGCACGTGCGGCAACACCGTCGTGACCATGGTGAGCTTCATGCAAATGTGTCCATGTGTGTGAGCATGTGCGCGCTTGCATTTGAGTAGGTTCATGTAGGCATGCTCAAGCACTTGAACATGCATGGGCACAAGGTGCTTGGGCATGTGCGCAGTTGGTGCACATGCAGGTGCATGAGCATGTTCAAGCGGCATTTGTGGAAATGAACATAACATGCATGCATGCTTGTGACGTTGATTGTGGCCACAACCATGAGGGTTCCCATGCGCATCTGCTTGGGGCAGTTTTCACTGTGTTTGTGTTGTGGCAGTAGTTGTTGTGATGTTGGTAGCGGCTGCAGCCGCGGTGGTCGTTGTGCTTGGGCTGGTGGCAGTGGTGATGGTGATTGTGACGGTGATCAAGATGGTGGTGGTGTTGGTGGCGGCAGCAGCTGCAGCAGTGGCGGCGGCGGCGGCGGTGGCAGTGGCGGCGGCGGCGGTGGCAGTGGCGGTGGCGGTGGCGGCGGCGGCAATGGTGGTGGTGGTGGCGGCGGCGG
>SZWC01022887.1:6706-21756 GCA_023375785.1 Penium margaritaceum
GCAACCAGGCTGGACAATGCTCGACTAGTCGAGAAACGACCAACCAGGACAAAGATCTGGTCATATTCGACTCTGGGGACCTGAGCAAACCCCTTGGCCGTAAGACGAGTCTAGTACTTGTCCAGTGACCCGTCTGGCTTCCACTTTTGCCGAAAGATCCACTTGGCGCCAATGGCCTTTTGAATGGGGAGAAGGTCGACAAGCTCGTAGACCTCATGTTGCCGGATGGCGGCAAGCTCCTCGGCACATGTAGCCTCCTAGTATGTAGCCTCGAGAGATGCACAGGCCTCACGTAGGGAGGATGGGCCAAACGTCCTCTCTATGGGGTGGACAGTGAGGACGAGTGCGTCTCGTGCCCTAGGTGGCAAGTGCGTGAGTGTAGCCACGACCGCACATCGGTGCTCCTGATGGAGCAATACGTAGCCTATAGCAAGCCCCAGATGCAGGTCAGTGATGATTGACAAAGTAGCCAAGCCAAGCACCTTGCTGCCAAGGGTCCCCACTCCCGAATGTGAGGGTGTGTCTACCAGGAGGCATGGAGCCTCGTGGGCTGACAAGGGGTCGTGGCACGAGAGGGCGCGAGGAGGCAGCCTGAGTGCTCAATGTTGGCCTGGGTCCGAGGCTCCCTTCCGGACCATCTGTGTAACATGGTGACACTGACGGGCCAGTCGGCCCTGAGGGACTGGCGGACACGGGCGGGAAAGCCGACCCAGATGAGCTGACGGACACGGACGGAGCAGCCGACCCTGAGGGGCTGGCAGACACGGGTGGGCAAGCCGCCCCAGAGGGGCTGGTGGACACGGACAGGGCAGCCGGCCCAGAGGGGCTGGCGTACACGGAGGGGCCAGCCGGCCAGGAGGGGCTAGTGAACACGTATGGGACAGCTAGCTCTGAGGGGCTGGCGGACACAGGCAGGGCAGCCGGCCTTGAGGGGCTGGCGGACACGGGAGTGGCAGCCGGCCCAGAGGGGCTAGCGGACATGGAGGGGGCAGCCGGCCCAGAGGGGCTGGCGGACACGGGAGTGGCAGCCGGCCCAGAGGGGCTAGCGGACATGGAGGGGGCAGCCGGCCCAAAGGGGCTGGCGGACACAGACATGGCAGCCAGCTCTGAGGGGTTGGCGGACACATGGGAGCCAGTCCGCCCTGAGGAGCTGGCGGACACGGAGGGAGCAACCGGCCCGGATGGACTAGCGAACACTGATGGGGTAGCCGGCTCTGAGGGGCTGGCGGACAGGGGGAGGGCAGCCGACCCTGAGGGGCTGGCGGACACAGACGGCACAGCTAGCCCATAGGGGCTAGCGGACATGGAGGGGACAACCGGCCCAGAGGGGCTGGCGGACACAAGCGGGGCAGCCGACTGTGAAGGGTTGGTGGAAACATGCGGACCAGCCGGCCCTGAGGGGCTGGCGGACACGAGCGGGGCAGCCAACCTAGAGGGGCTGGCAAACACAGAGGGGGCATCCGACCCGGAGGGGCTGGTGGACACGGGCGCGAAAGCCGGCCCCAGAGGACTAGTGGGCGCAGACAATGGGACGCCCGGATGCGGTTGGACAGAGGACGGACCCAACACTCCCCCACGTGATGGGAGGAACATCAAAGCGTTGGAGCGAACAAGGTCGAGAGGAAATACATCCTCAAAGAAGAGGGTATCCCGAGACTCAACTATGCAGCGCTAGGAAGGATCTCATAAGAGCCACACCTTTGACTGACGAGAGACACCCAGGAAGGTGCAGGGTCGTCCGCAAGGTTTGAGCTTGCTGCTTTGGTGTGGGGGAGGCAACCGCACAATGGCCACGCAACCCCAACACGGGATGTGCGAAGGTCAGCGCGTTCGCCGCACAAGTACTGGTATGGTGTAGACAAGTGGAGAAGGGGTCCGCGAGGAATTTGGTTCCAGACCCACATCATGTAAGTCATAGCTTTGAAGTAGAAGCCATCAGAGAGACCAGACTCGATCCACATGGTGTAGACAGAGTCGGGCATGGTGCGCTTCCATCTCTTAGAGACACCGTTCTAGGCTAGCGTGTACGGTGCCAATGTCTCGTGATGAATGTCTTGCGAAGCGAGGAAGAGTTTTGTCTCCCCCATAAACTCGCCACCGTGATCAGAGCTGAAGCGACNGGCGAAGGTCAGCGCGTTCGCCGCACAAGTACTGGTATGGTGTAGACAAGCAGACAAGGGGTCCGCGAGGAATTTGGTTCCAGACCCACATCATGTAAGTCATAGCTTTGAAGTAGAAGCCATCAGAGAGACCAGACTCGATCCACATGGTGTAGACAGAGTCGGGCATGGTGCGCTTCCATCTCTCAGAGACACCATTCTAGGCTAGCGTGTACGGTGCCAATGTCTCGTGATGAATGTCTTGCGAAGCGAGGAAGAGTTTTGTCTCCCCCATAAACTCGCCACCGTGATCAGAGCTGAAGCGACGGAGAGGGCGACCACATTCGCGCTCAGCACAGACAAACCCGTCCTGAATGGTGGGGGCGACATCGCTCTTCTATCGAAGACAGAAGATCCAGCGATAACGGGAGTAGTTGTCGGTGAGGGTCTCAACATCACGTCTATCCTCCTCGACGGACTCAATGAAAAGGGGATCCATGACATTGGAATGGACCAAGTCCAATGGTCCAGATGCATGAGAGGCGGACAGGGGGTAGGTAAACCGGTCTTGATCCCTTGGCTGGCTATGTGCAGAGCATGCTATCGATAGCAGCAGAGTGGACGTGTCAAGGGTAGCGGTGCAGGTGACGTGTGTGTTGCGGAGAGAGCAAATTGGTGGCAAACACAGTGTCGTTAGGTGGCGAGGAGATAGAGGAAGGTGTAGAAAAGCGCGGCACGTGCCAGAAGTTACCACAAGCAGTAGCATGCAGGACGACACAATTAGATGAAAGCAACGACACAGTCCCAACACCATGGGAGTGCAGGATGTCCATGCTCATGCGGTCAAGTGCAGTGACAGATTGAAGGCTCGGCTGAAGACCAGGGACGAAGAGGATGTCAGTCACAAAGACATCACCAGCAGGACCAAGGAAATGAAGGACACAAACGCCACGAGTGGGTAAGACCTGACTAGAACTCGTCCGAACTCCAGTAACATCGGTAACGGGGCCAAGGACTCTGAAGGCCTCGCAGGAGGTCGTCATACGATGGGTGGCCGCTGAGTCTATGATCCAGGTCATAGACGAGTCCTGGATAGTTGTCACCAGATCATGAGCGATCACATAACAGTGAGCAAGGGACACAGACGCTGTGGACGGGGGTAGAAACCGGAGCTGCCAGTCATCCAGCCAGGTAACATCGTCGCGAAACGAGGCAGGTGGGGAGGGCACATCAAAGGACAAGGCGGACGAAGGTATNGGGACGAAGAGGATGTCAGTCACAAAGACATCACCAGCAGGACCAAGGAAACGAAGGACACAAACGCCACGAGTGGGTAAGACCTGACTAGAACTCGTCCGAACTCCAGTAACATCGGTAACGGGGCCAAGGACTTTGAAGGCCTCGCAGGAGGTCGTCATACGATGGGTGGCCGCTGAGTCTATGATCCAGGTCATAGACGAGTCCTGGATAGTTGTCACCAGATCATGAGCGATCACATAACAGTGAGCAAGGGACACAGACGCTGTGGACGGGGGTAGAAACCGGAGCTGCCAGTCATCCAGCCAGGTAACATCGTCGCGAAACGAGGCAGGTGGGGAGGGCACATCAAAGGACAAGGCGGACGAAGGTATATAGCACAACCGTAGTAAAGACTCTAACATACAGGGTAGTGCAGGTGAACCAGCGACGCCACATCTCACACTTCCCTGGTGAGGAAAGCAAGGAAGGCAGAGCTGGAGTGGGATAAACTACTCCAGCTCACACTCGTGGGCGGAGAGTCCGACGGAGTACACCGACTACGGCGTGACGGCATTAGAGTTTAGGAAGGAAGAAGGCGCTGGTGATGGACGAGCAGGCGCGAACGGTTGTTGATGATACTACGGTGGAGTCGTCGGCGGAAGCGTGGATGTAGCAAGAGTGGCAACATTCACAGTTACAATGGGGAGGCGGCGCTCGAGATGGTAACGCATGGTGGCGATGACGCGTGCCTCGTCTATCGGGAGTGGACATATGTACCATCTCTGGCCTGACTAACTACAATTATGCCAGACGAGGCTACCGCCGCAGGATCTTCTGGACTGTTGCTATGGGCCCTTCTTGCCCCTGTGCTTCTTGTTGCCAGACAAGGAGACGCCTCCAAAGGTTGCTGCTGCTGCTGCGGAGGCGGCAACAGCCACTGAGGCAACAACAAGAGATGCGAGAGACTTGGTGCATTGGGTACGTGACTCCTCATGAGCCTCCTTGATGCGGAGGAAGAGCTCGCATGTCCAGGGCATGAGGGTACTCTGGGCGGCCATCACGTCGAGAACCTCCTTGGAGTAGTAAATAAAGACGTCCGAGAAAAATTCTGTGGCACCGCGCTTGATGGTTAGGGGCTTCAAGAGAGGGTTGGTACAGCGTCTCTAAGGCGGCATAAGATTTCTTCTGTGCGTTGCCAGTAGGAGGTGACTGTCTCGGTCTCCCCCATGCGGAGGGCGTTGAACTCCCGGAGTAGGCGACTGGTCTCAACCTCGTTGGAAAGGAGATGAGGGCCCGTGAGTATGTGCCATGCAGCTACGCGATCAGGGAGGCTGGCTGTGGTGAAGACACCAAGGAAGGGCGTGAGGACGAGATGTGCAGCTGGAGGGGCAACCGGGATGAGGGCACGCAAGGCGTGACCGATGTCATATACCTGGTCTGCCTGGGTGGTGTTGAAGGCTAGGAAGTAGTAGGCCACAGGCCCTCACCTTGTGCCCAGATCCGGAAGCTGAGCTCCCAGCTCTGGAACTGGTTGCCAGAGTGAAGCGGCGACGGTGGGGTTTTGATGTCCTTTGGCCTGTGGTCGGCACCCAAGTGGAACAAAGGGTGCTTGCGGACGCTGCTGGTGTAGTTTCTCCTACCGCTGCTATTGCTATTGATGCAACTATTGTTGCGACAGCTGTAACGGCGGTTGTAGTGGTGCTAATTGTTGTGTAAGCGTTTTGAGTTGCTGGCGCAGAGTGGTGAGCAAATCTGTCGAGCCAGCATGACCAAAAACAGAGCTTGTAGGGTGTTCGTGCTACTACGTCTAATGCAGCTTTTGCAGTGGCAATCATTGCTCCAGCTGTTGCTGCTTCTGTTGTTACGGGTGCTGCTACTAGATCTGCTCCTACTACTGTTACGGATGTTGCTCCTACTGCTATTGTTACTATTTTTGCAGCGGCGGCGACTGTTGCTGCTGTTGCTACGATTACTGTTGCTGCTGCTGCTGTTGTGGCGGCTACTACAATTGTTGTGACGGCTACTGCAGCCGCTACTGCTCTTGTTGCTGCTGCTGTTGCTGGTGCTCCTGGTGCTGTTGTGGTTGTTGTAGCGGCGACAGCTTCTGCTACTACTCTAGCTACTGCAACTACTGCAGGTGCCATAGGAAGGGGGATCCTCCAGCAGTGGAGGACCCCTTCCCACTGTCCGTCATGGTGCCTCTCTTTTCTTTCTTCTATGTATTGTTGATCTTAATAGTGATGTCAGAATTGATGTCAGTCTAGGATGGCTGATATCAGCAGCTGTTGTTGCGTTATTTGCAGGTTGCTGTTGTTGATGTTCTATTTTTTTGTTGTTGCTTATGTAAGCAGTTGCGTGAGTAGTGACATCAGCCAAGGATGGTTGACGTCAGCAGTGGCTGTTGTTGTAACCACTACTGCGTCAACTCCAGAGCTATTGCTACTGTTGGTGCGGATCTTGTTGCAGCAGCAGTAGCTGCTACTGCTATTTCTGTTGCTGCTGCTGCGACTACTACTATAGCCGTTGCTAGTGCTGCTTCTATTACTAAGCTACTGCGTGCTGCTGTAGCTGTTGTAGCTGCTGCAACGGCTGTGGTAGCTACTGCAACTACTATAGGGGCACCTCCAGGGTGGGGGGTTTTCTTTATGTGTCCCTTTTTCTTCTCTTCTTTGTCTTTCATTATGAGCTGCGAGCTCGCTGCTGTCGCTCACTACTCGCAATAAGCTACAAGCAGCAAGCTTGCTGCTTGCAGCTTGCTGCTCGTTGCGAGTAGCGAGCTGCGAGCAGCTACTGCTATTACTAGCCGCTACTACAGCTACTCCTGATAGCTACTACAAGGTGCTACTGGCTGCTATAGCAACTGTTGCTGGTGTTGTTTTTTGCTGCTACTATTGTTGTGTGGTGCTACTGTTGGCTACTACTGCTGCTCGCTGATGTTATGCACTGGTGCTGTTGTGAGCTGGTACTGGTTGCTGCTGCTGCTTGCTGCTACGAGCTGATGCTGTTGTTGCCTGCTGCTACTGCTGCACTCAACTGCTGCAGGCTGCTGTTGCCACTCCTCACTGCTGCTGGATGCTGATGCCACTGCTCGATGCTGCTGCAAGCTACTCCTATTGATGCTTGATGCTGCTGCCATTCACTACACCTGGTTGACGTCGCCACGTGCATCGTTGCAAGTAGGTGCCTGATGTTGGTTGCCAGTCACCTCCTTGTATCACACGTGGGGGTCAGTGGTGCCAGAAAAATCTTGCAGCATTTCCCCTAGCCCAGTGGCCATGGGAAAAACTCTGATGCCGCCATCAGGCGGGTCAATGCTGCCGGGAAAAATCCGGTAGCATTTCCCCTAGCCCAGTGGCCATGGGAAAAACTCTGATGCCGCCATCAGGCAGGTCAATGCTGCCGGGAAAAATCCGGTAGCATTTCCCCTGCATTGGCACGTATGGAGATCCGCCGGCGTAGTCAAGAACTTGTATGCCAGTTGTCTACCGCTATTGCTGTGCTCTGGCTCTCATACAAAGTTGGAAACAGTCCTAGTGCGTAGGTTGGGGCAGCTGCATTGTCAATGCAGCATGCGGGCTTCCACGCTCGTTGCTTAGTCTATTGCCTCCTCAGTCTCCCGCTCTAGAGTCTGAGTGCTCTAGGTTTGTTGCTCAGAGACGTGCGCGACAGTGTTAGCGCCAGAAAGCAGCTGAGAACTGGAAATGACTGATTAAGAATTGAGAATGAGACACAATGGGAGACCCCTCCCAGATCTAACCTCCCCCAGCTCTGTAGAGCTTGTTGCTCAGTTCACCAGACAATAAAAGTATAACTCTGTTTTTAGGCACACAGGTTTTCTCGGCGAGCCCTTCCAGACGGCCGACAGCCCAAAACCCAGGTGTCGTCCGTTTTCCCTAGGAACTGGACCATACCATAATATGCACGTTGCAAACACAGCCGTGCTGTCAGAAGCAGCTAGAAAGATAGCACTCAAGAGAAATAGTCGTCTAGACCCTGGCGGCGTCTACTCTAGTCCCTGGTACCAACAGTGCCCGAAACTCATGAAACTTGGACCCTATGCATNCGGTAGAGACTGCCGGCAGCACGACTGCCGAGGAGGTCCGCCAATGGAGCTAAGCATATAGAAGAGAGGAGGAGGCTCTAGCGAACCGCATGTAGGCCTCAGCGTGCATCGGCTCCATCACACAACACTCCAGCAGTGTCGCGTCTCACCGTCAGTCTTTTGCACGTCGATGTGTAGAAGCCGGGAGGACACAACAGAGCACAATGAGCGATGCGTGAAAACCAACAGTTCATACCTGTCGGTTGTGATTGGTGTGCTGATGCACAGTTTGCAGGTGAGGAAAAAAAACTGGGGGCCTGGTTAGATCCCCAAAAGGCTACAGGGCGGGGAATGAGCCTTGAGCTAGAGCGACCTCGCTTTTGGGCTCTTCTCCCAACGTGCAACAACTCTTTTCTCTGTGACTCACGTTTCGTGGTGCTTCCACTTGACATGCATGGCATCTCCACGCCATGGCGTTCTGGCCCTGCCATGGTTCTTCCACCATCCGTTGTTGCTATGTTGATCTTTTCATTGCTTTTCCAAATCCTAGGTTGTTTAGGCAATGAAAGCTCTCCTCCAATCTACATACATCATAGTTCTGCTTGCATCTTCCTGGGCATGACAATTGAACGTGCTTGTCAACACAGAGTGCTATATGTACATCAAGAAGAATCTGTTCGCACCCTGAAGGAGTATTCCGCTGACATTTTGGGAACTTTTCCCCATGCCTCCACGCCCATGACTCCAACAGGGCACAGGATCCTGAAGACTGCCAACCTTTCTCGGCTCGAGGAGCCCATCGACATCACGATGTACCTCTAGGTTTTCGGGTGTCTAATGTTCCTTGCCACCATCACGTGTACGGATGGTCCGTTTGTAGTCATCAACTTGTCAAAGTTTTGCCAATGCCTTCGTCGCCTCCATCTCANCTACATCGTGTCCACTCCCCTTCTAGGATTGTGCTTTTGTATATAGCCCTTTGTCATTGTCGATGGCTTCACGGAGAACAATTAGGCCCAGGATGGTGATGCGTGCAGCTGATCCAGGTATTTCTTCCACATTGATGGCACAACGGTCTCTTAGAAGAGCGAAAAGGAAGGTTGTATCATGCGCAGCTTGACTTAGGTGTGAGGAAATGCGATAACCCTCTAACCCACCTAAATCTTAGGTGCTTTCTGTGTTAGAGAGGATACGGTGTGTGTCACAACGGGACAGACGGCACTATGTTAGGCTCAGAGACGGCAAAGATTAACTAACTCTTGTATTTTCAGATATGCCTGAAAATACAAGAGTTAGTTAACAATGAGTGGGAGTGAGGGCTATCCTCTCCACCCAGTCAGGCTAGCGTATGTGCAAACTGCGCAGTGGCTAACCTATGGCAAAGTCCAAGAAAAGATCTACGAGCTACCAAACATGAATTGGACAGATACTTGCAACATTACAAGGCACTCCGGTGGTCAAATGACAAACCAAAAGAAGCAATGGAAGCAGAAAAATGATCTTCGCAGAATTTAGCTGACAAAGAGCAGAAGCAAAGGTGCCAAAAATGTGGCCCTCATGAACTCACCACCAAGAAAAATCTTCCGTGCACATAAGAATGTGCAAGATGAGAGAGAGACCATGAAGATAGCCGGCGATCACTGTAGCCTGCCTGCATGTGGCTGACATCAAGTCCAGAGGTCACCATGACTGACATACCAACACCCCCCCTCCCCATGACCCGTAGACGCCAGACGCCATAAGCACACAAGGGGCACGGACAAGCGACAACGAATTCGGCTGTGGTGTATCATGTGGGTGTCAGTGAAAGAATTCGGTTGTGTCTTGCAGTATCTGTGCAAGCCCATTTGATGCATTACTCTTTGCTGCGATAATGAAAACACTCACTGCATTGCTGAGTTTAGAAACGACCCACCTCCAGTTCATCTGGTCTCTGATGTTTCTTGGCACTTCCACGTGTGGTAGTGCCAAGAAACATCAGAGACTGGATGACCTGGAGTCGGGTCGTGACGTCTGCTAGACGTGACGTCTCCAACAGCACAGGGTCAACGGTCTTCAGGAGTCATTGTCCAGTAGGCGTCATGGGCATAGGTGCATGGGGAACATGATCCAAGAGGTCGGCGAACCACTTCCCCAGAGAACGGACATACCCGGCCTGATGCTCGGTGAGCATGCAACGCTTATGATTGTGCTCAATCTTGATGTCCAAGAAGACACGGGCAGGGCCAAGATCCTTCATCTTGTATGTAGACTAGAGGAGGTCCTTCACAGCCTGGGCAGCTTGTGGAGCCAGCGACGCGATGACGAGATCAACCACATAGACCAGGACGGCAACAAATGATGCCGCAAGGTCATTGACAAAGAGAGCAAGATCAATTCGACTGTGACGGTAGCCACCACGCTCAAGGGTGGCAGAGATCCCCAGGTTCTAGTAGCGCGGAGACTGCCAGAACACGTACAACACCTAGTGAAGGCGCCATACGCGACCTAAACCATCATCAATGCAAGGCGGCTAAGCAAGGTAGATCTCCTCATAGTGCCGTCCGTGCAAGAATGCGTTGATGATATCCATTTGGTGTAGTTCCTAGTTATGCTGGATGACATGGCTCAGTAGTGCCTTGGCGGTGGTTTACTTCCCCACAAGGGTAAACGTGGCATCGTAGTCGATGCTAGGCACTTGAGAAAAGCCCGTGGAAGTGTGGCGAGCCTTACAGCGCTCAACCGTGCTGATAGGTTTACTCTTGCGCCTGAACACCCAACGTGTGACAATGGCTTTTCAACCAAATGGGAGGTCCACCAAGTTGTAACACCATGTTGTGTGATTGCATCAAGCTCTCACGCATAACCTGCACTTAAAGAAACGCATGTAGGGCGGAACGGGTCTGGCGGATGGTGTCCGGATCAGGCAGGAGACTCACATCGCCACGAGAACTGAGTGCGATGGCGACAGAGGTGTGAGGCACAGCAGGACTAGAACCAACAACGGTGATAGCATGTAAGAACTCGGCTGCGAGCATGGAATAGCCGACATCCGAGTTGGGCTGGACGACAGCCGCGGCCAGACCAAGCTCATCCAATCCAGTGGCTGGAATAGGGGGGTCAATGGAAGGAACCAAGGCCGAGCTAGACGGATGAGCGGATGCAGACCAGGACACGATTGTGGAACCGACATCACTCTTGAGAGGGAGGGGAAAGATCCAACAGACCAGAGAATGGGAGAGAGGATAAAAAAATCTCAATAATAGAAATAAGCTCATAGAGAATCTCACAAAAGGTGGTCTCCCCAGACAATGGGACAAATCCTTATATGTCTGGGTCTAGACCGAGACTGTGCCAGGACAGCAAAAAACTAAGAAAAAAAAAGTTAAGAATGGAAAAGAAGATGTAAAAAAAGGGTGAAAGAAAGTAAGTTAAGATGAAAGAAGAAAGAAAAAGAAGTTAAGGGGACGGTTTTGCAAAGAGGGGTTGCTGAAAAGGTGGACCCAGGTGCATCCTTGCCCTTTGTTCATTTTTTTATCATTTCCACTGGCGGAGCTGCTCCAGCTGGTGGCAACCATCCCGCCGGCGCTTGCCATCCTCATCTGCTGGCAGGCTTCACCGGGTGATGAACTTGCCGATCAACGAGTTTGTCGATCGGTGAACCTGATTTCAGGAAGCTACTTAGAAGCTTCCCGAAAACAAGCACCAAGCAGAGGGTTTTTATTGCCTTTGTTGCATGAGGCTGCGGGATGCTGCAGCAATAATGCGTGGTTGGTGCATTGCTGATGCCAAAGCTGCTGCAGCGGCCACTTCTGCTTATGCTGTTGCAACCGGTTCAGCTTATGTTGTACCTACTGGTGCTAACTAGGTTGCAACTGCTCTTGTTGAGTAGCTGCTACAGCTGTTGCTACAGCTACTCCAGCAGTTGCTACTGACTAGGCTACCGCAGTTGCTGCCAAGGCTGCCGCCGCAGCTTCTCCAGAAGCTGCTATGGCTCCTGCTGCAACTGCTCCTCTTGCCTAGGCTGCGGTTGCTATTGCAATGGCAGCCTAAGACGCATCAGCTGTGGTTGCTACTGCTTCTGCCGCACGCGGCTGCCAAATGCCACCATTGCTGTTATTGTTTCTTCATCCAATGCGGCTGGCTTGAATTCTACTGTCGCTACTGCGTAACTGCTGCAGCTGCTACCACAACTACTCCTGTAGCAGCTTCTGTTGCTGCAGCTCGTGTAGCTGCCGCCATTGCGAAGGCTACTGGTGATGCTACGATGGCAACCTAAGACGCCGTCACTCATGTCGTGCATAGACAGCAAGACGGCCACTCCGTCGATGGGAGCTATCAAAAATATCTTGGTAGCCTTCCGCCTTAGGCACTACCGGAGAACTGGGTGACATGCGACCTAAGCTCAAGCCTCCACGTTGCTACGACCTGTACGCACCATCCAGCCCAGCCCAGCCTAACCCATAGGTCTCTACGACTGTTGTTGCATGCTATATGGTGGAGCGCAAGGATGGACACTCAACTGCTCTGATACCATGAAGGAATGTGATAACCCTCTTAGTTTTTGTCTGTGTAAGAGAAAACACTATACGTGTCACAATGGGACAGAGGAAACTAAGTTAGGCTGAGAGACGGCAAAGATATGCTTGAAAATGCAAGAGTTAGTTAATAATGAATGAGGGTGAGGGATATCCCCTCCACCCGGTCAGGCTAGCGTACGAGCAAACTGTGCAATGGCTAATCTACGGCAAAGTCCAAGAAAAGATCTACAATCTACCAAACAGGAACCAGACATATTCCTGCAACAGTACAGGGCACTTGGGTGGCTGAATGACAAAGCCAAAGAAGCAGCAGAAGCAAAAAATGAACTCTGTAGAACTAAGCTGACAAAGAGGAGAAGTGAAGGCGCAAAGAATATGGCCCTTGTAAACTGGCCACTAAGAAAACTCATGCGTGCACATAGGGATGTGCAAGAAGAGGGAGAGAATAGGAAGGTAGCCGGCGATTACTGTAGCTTGTGTGCATGTGGCTGGCGTCAAGTCCAAAGGTCACCAAGACGGACATAACCATAAGGTGGAGTACGTCGTCTTGTGGGCCTGTGTCTATGAGAGCATCTGGTTTTATCATCTCATGCAGTAGGTAAGCCAGCCAAACAATTGCATCGGGCATCACTTTGACAAAGAATGAGCACCACATTGTTGAGCATGATGGTATGCATCACACCTGGGCGAAGTACATCAACTTAAAGCGTCACTTTTGGCATTTATGCATAGTGTTTAGTGACCTGTGCCTGATTTGCATTGGCACTCAGCGGCAGTGTACTGCGATCCTCACAAAGACGCTCTGCACTTGCGATTTCAAAGTCACATTGTGAAAGTTGATCTTGAGTCCCTTAGTGATGATTCCCGTTGACGAGTGCCTGTCTATCATGTGATTGGTCCATCTGTGATCTCTCTGCTGTTTGTTATGGCTCCTTTTTGCCTTATGGTTGTGCCCCTAATGACTGTTTTGTGTGACGCCTGCGGGCCTATCAAGGGCCGTTAGTATTCCGTCAGTCACGGTAACCTTTGGTCTTGACATCACTCACCTGCAAGCACTCTATGGTGGTTGAAATCTACGTGGAAAGTTTCAGAGGATTTTCTTGATGACCAGCTCTTGGGGTCATTTTCTTGGTGGTCCGACATTTCTTGTTCTTTAACTTGACTGTGTAGGCTCTCTTTTGTGCACTCGCTGCTTCTTCCAGATTGGCATTCTTCCAACCGAGCACCTGTATGGTTCCTCGGTTGGTTTACGCATCAAGCTCCAAGGGGACGAGTAGGTATCCCTTCCTCCGGCTCATCTTCTTCACTAATTTCTATTCTTTCAAGCGTTTCTTCACTATCTCTCCACCTTTTTTAGCATCGTTTAACATGTTGTGTTTTGTGAAACATACTACTTCACACAATATATTTCGCAGGGTGTTTCTCCCTTTCCTTACGGCATAATGCATTTTAGGTGCATGGCAACACAACAGTAGTAACAGCTATGGTAGGAGTGCAACTATAGAACTACAATAACATCACCAACGTAGCAGCAGAGAAGCGAGCAACAACTCTAGTAGCAATACCGTAGCGGCAACAGCAGTAGTAGTAGCTATTGCAACAACAAAACAGCAATATCTACATAGGAGATATGCAGCTGCACTACACTACTACACAAGGTAGTTGCGTGAGTTGTAGATCCTACATCAGTAACATAGGTGTGTAGTTGTAGAGTGACAGAACAGTGACTGCAACCACAGCAGAAATCATCGCATCTGTTGTCCAAGGGGGTGAAAAGCTCAACCTGTCATCTGCACTTCAGAGAAGCCACATAGAAAACATGAAAAAAATGAAGGAGGATGAATAGGATCCTACTCTACTGAAATCCGGATCATTAGCATTCCAACCTAAAACAAATAGGCAACCCATGCAGACAAATCAGACGCTCAAAAAACTCCTATGGACTTCATGCCAGCCCACGGCACATATTGGATAGCAAGAATACCGACCGCCAACCTTGCATTCAACTCCAAAGCTTCCACAACAATGGTTAAAACTCCGTTCAAAGTGATCTACAGAAAGATTTTTTCCACACTAGCAGGACTGCAAAGCCAGAGCAATCTTGTATTTGTTGACATCCACCGACCGGACCTCTTCAATGCCTGCCAAGAAACAGGCCAGAAACTCACGAAGGCACTAGCAGCCATGCAGCGAGCAATGGACCGTTATCGGAGCAATGCCATGTTCAGCATTGGTGACCGCTTCCTAGTCAGCTTTGTGAACATCAAGCTATGTAAAAAAAACTTAGGTAAGCTCAAAATCCAATTGTTGGTCTTGATCGAGATGAAACGACTGCAAACTGTGGTCGTCGCTCGACTTAACCTATGAGTTAGCATGGCGATCCACTCTTTCTTCAACGCTAGCAAGATCAAGCACTACTAGGATCCTAGCAAGAAACTCTTCGACATAGATGTTGCTCCTCCTTTGTATCCCAATCCATGAGCATCATGATACAAGTTATCTCTCATCAAAATCAATCCAAAGTACTTTTGTGAAGGTGATGTTTTTCTGGATAACTTCAACAACTGGGAACAAGTTTTGAACTGTTTTGGAAGTGTCCTCATGGTGTCCACACCCGCAAAAATTCAAAATGAGTCAGCTGTGTCATGGCCTGGTGTGTGGAAATCCTGACCAGGACTTGCGTTCAAGCGACCAGATTTTCTCGCTCAGACTTGAGCGAGGACATCGACGGTCCACCACGCGTGGAACTTCTTGACATCCACATGACATCCATGCTTTGTGGACGAGTTTCCCTCAATGAGCGACGATCAACAACAGTCGCTCTTTTGGCCGTCGATGAGAAGAGAACTAACTTGCTACAGCGTGTGAGCCATTTTTACATGCATGCTTGTAGAAATGCTCCATAACAACTACGTCCATCTGTGATGTGGTTCTTCTCAGCTAAAATGGCTGAGGCGACCATTCGCTCCTTCTCCTCAGACGAGTATTCTAAGGGCCTACATTTTTGTTTGGCAGTTAGTCACAAAAGAGCCCAGAGTTTTTACATTGGTATCAAAACTATGTCGAGCGTACGACAAGCCCGAATCGAGTCAAAGCTTGCGTGGGGAGGTAAGGGGATAGGCTCCACCCCTTGTCCTCTCCCCCCCCCCC
>SZWC01022887.1:27951-39400 GCA_023375785.1 Penium margaritaceum
AACGTTCAGAAAAACTGACATTTTGACCCCAAAATTGCTGACGTCAACACAGTCGGTGATGACGTCAGCGTTTTTTTGCTATCGAAAAAAAGTTAGCATTTTACTCTTGCAAAAAAAATGCTCGCTATTTGTTAATTGTTCTTTGCAGGTCACGCAAACTCCGCGTCACTGGTGCGGGTGACGTCGTCATCCCTTGCTCGCGGCTGCGGCAGGGCTGTACAGGCCCGTGTAGTTCCACGCAGGCCTGCACAGTTTTTGTGCAATGCTATGGAGTTTCTACATAGCTGCACAACACTGCTGTGCAGTTTTACTTGTGCGCAAGCCCGCCGCTACCGCTGTGGCGGGTATGCTGCTGCTACGTCCGCCGCAACTGCTACTGCGCTATTGTAGCCGCTGCTGTTGCTGCAATGCGACTGCTGCCGCTGTTGCTGCTATCGGTGCAGCAACTACAATGCTGCTGCTACGCTGCTGTTGCTGCTCGTGGCTTCCGATGCCGTCACTACACGCTGCCACTGTTGTGATTTGTGACGTTTCTGTCGACCTGCACAGTTTACTGTCGGCCGTGTCCATACTCGTGCAGATCCCTGATGCGGACCCAGGCAGTACCACTGCCTCATCTGGTGGCGGACTACCAGCTTGGAGCTGACCGACGACCGTTCCAGAGCTCTAAACGCTACGCGGGACTTTCTGCAGTTTTTCTGCAGCATGTAGGACTTTATCTGTGGACTAACCGTGGGCCCAATTTGCATGTTTTTGCATTGTGTGTCCACCGTTTGATGCCGGATGCATGCATGTGACCAGTCGTAGCTTCTGGCTTGTGATTTTACATGTCTAGGTTTAGACGGCGTAGCGTTCTGACATGTGTGCACAGAGTTACGGCCAAAACAATGGTTTTGGGCCGGTTTTAGCACAGATCTTGCACTGCCGCGTGCGACACCCACCGTGCGCCGCGGCGGGTACTTATGCCATGAACCAGTCATTTGTCATTCCTCTCTGCAAATGCTATTGAAGCATTCACACACTTTGCCTTGTGTCCCCTAGCCAAACTCTTGCCGTTGCGTGCACGACCTGTGACTGTCGTCACCGTCTGATCAGGCACTGACGCGTGGTCAACGGGAGTGTTGCTAGGAAGCTTCTTTGCATCTTTTCATGGTATCAGAGTAGTGAGACAATTCTTAATGAGCTGTGCAGCACAGACGTAGCAGAGCGGCAGCAATGAGAGCCACTGTTGCAGCTCATGTACTGATGCCTGTCGGAGACAGCCGGTCGCCGTCGACACAACCCATATCCGTCACGTGAGACAATAGCAGCGGCGTTGCCACCGTGCCAACAGTAACATAGTAGCAGAACAGCAACAGTAGCAGTGGCAACAGCAGCGGCAGCAGCAGCGCCGTAGTAGTAGCTACAGCAGAGCGTGGCGGCTGCAATGAGTGCAACCACCGTTNGCTAGGAAGCTTCTTTGCATCTTTTCATGGTATCAGAGTAGTGAGACAATTCTTAATGAGCTGTGCAGCACAGACGTAGCAGAGCGGCAGCAATGAGAGCCACTGTTGTAGCTCATGTACTGATGCCTGTCGGAGACAGCCGGTCGCCGTCGACACAACCCATATCCGTCACGTGAGACAATAGCAGCGGCGTTGCCACCGTGCCAACAGTAACATAGTAGCAGAACAGCAACAGTAGCAGTGGCAACAGCAGCGGCAGCAGCAGCGCCGTAGTAGTAGCTACAGCAGAGCGTGGCGGCTGCAATGAGTGCAACCACCGTTAGAAGTCGCAGTGGCGGCCACCGCAGCAGCAGCAAGCAGCGGCAGCGGCGGCAGCAACAGAGCAGCAGCAGCAACAGTGGCGCAGCAGCAGCAGCGGCAACTGCGGTGGCAGTAGCAGAGCAGCAGCAGCTGTAGCAGTAGCAGCGTAGCAGCAATAACAGCAACGGGAGCGCGCGGCGGCGGCAGCGAGCAGCAGCCGCAGCACGCAGCAGCAGCAACGGCATTGCGCAGCGGCTGCTGCCACCACTGCGCACGCAGCCACGCAGCTGTTGTTGCAGCTGATAGCACAGCTGCAGCAGCAGGTGAGCAAAAGCTACTGCGCAGCCTCCGTGCAGCTTCCGCGCAGCTGCCGCGGAGCAGCTGCACCCTCGCGCAGAACCGTGAGAGAGAAAGAAAAAGAAAAGGGAGGGGGAGTCGAGCCGACGTCAGCAGTTTTGCCTGCTGACGTCATCAGGTCGTGCTGACGTAAGCAACCACCTGATGACGTCAGCACCATACTTAGCCAAATTTTTGGCCGGACAATGAAAAATTTCCAGCATTTCAACTCTTTGAGAAACGCTGATGCTTTCAAAATCTGACAAACTTGACCTGTTGACCCATACTTAGAGGCGACATGGACTCATCGGACAACAAGGAGAAGGCGATAGGTGATCCCTCCTCCTCCTCCTCTTATGGGGTCCTGAGCCCACGCTCGCAGGCCATTGAGGACCTGTGGAGCCAGCAGGTCGAGATGCGTCGCCTACACCACGAGCAGACTGATGCCATCCGTACGCTAACTGAGCTTCTGCGTGGCCAGTCCACAGTCCCACGGCAGATTTTCGAGGGAGCTGCCGGCGTCACGATCTCTATAGAGCAGTCGGCTCAGGCACCCGTTACAAGAGCTCGACCTGACCCACCACCTCCTGACCTCCTGGATGATGAGCCATTCATGCCACGCATGCCANGCGGCGGCGGCAGCGAGCAGCAGCCGCAGCACGCAGCAGCAGCAACGGCATTGCGCAGCGGCTGCTGCCACCACTGCGCACGCAGCCACGCAGCTGTTGTTGCAGCTGATAGCACAGCTGCAGCAGCAGGTGAGCAAAAGCTACTACGCAGCCTCCGTGCAGCTTCCGCGCAGCTGCCGCGGAGCAGCTGCACCCTCGCACAGAACTGTGAGAGAGAAAGAAAAAGAAAAGGGAGGGGGAGTCGAGCCGACGTCAGCAGTTTTGCCTGCTGACGTCATCAGGTCGTGCTGACGTAAGCAACCACCTGATGACGTCAGCACCATACTTAGCCAAATTTTTGGCCGGACAATGAAAAATTTCCAGCATCTCAACTCTTTGAGAAATGCTGATGCTTTCGAAATCTGACAAACTTGACCTGTTGACCCATACTTAGAGGCGACATGGACTCATCGGACAACAAGGAGAAGGCGATAGGTGATCCCTCCTCCTCCTCCTCTTATGGGGTCCTGAGCCCACGCTCGCAGGCCATTGAGGACCTGTGGAGCCAGCAGGTCGAGATGCGTCGCCTACACCACGAGCAGACTGATGCCATCCGTACGCTAACTGAGCTTCTGCGTGGCCAGTCCACAGTCCCACGGCAGATTTTCGAGGGAGCTGCCGGCGTCACGATCTCTATAGAGCAGTCGGCTCAGGCACCCGTTACAAGAGCTCGACCTGACCCACCACCTCCTGACCTCCTGGATGATGAGCCATTCATGCCACGCATGCCAAATGACTCTCTGGATCATGAGATTCGAGTTCTTCAGGAGCGTCTCCGTCAGCTACAGACGGGCATCAGAACTCCTCGGATCCCTACGGTGCGATCGTCACCCGACTATCTTGGTGACTATCCCCTTCTAGTAGTCTTCTCCGTCTCTNCTGATGCTTTCGAAATCTGACAAACTTGACCTGTTGACCCATACTTAGAGGCGACATGGACTCATCGGACAACAAGGAGAAGGCGATAGGTGATCCCTCCTCCTCCTCCTCTTATGGGGTCCTGAGCCCACGCTCGCAGGCCATTGAGGACCTGTGGAGCCAGCAGGTCGAGATGCGTCGCCTACACCACGAGCAGACTGATGCCATCCGTACGCTAACTGAGCTTCTGCGTGGCCAGTCCACAGTCCCACGACAGATTTTCGAGGGAGCTGCCGGCGTCGCGATCTCTATAGAGCAGTCGGCTCAGGCACCCGTTACAAGAGCTCGACCTGACCCACCACCTCCTGACCTCCTGGATGATGAGCCATTCATGCCACGCATGCCAAATGACTCTCTGGATCATGAGATTCGAGTTCTTCAGGAGCATCTCCGTCAGCTACAGACGGGCATCAGAACTCCTCGGATCCCTACGGTGCGATCGTCACCCGACTATCTTGGTGACTATCCCCTTCTAGTAGTCTTCTCCGTCTCTCGTCCTCCTCGTCCTGTGGTTGCTCTCCCCACGGAGTGGCAACCCAAGGAATTTGAGACACCACCTCCACAGTACATCACTGAGGATGGCTTCGACTGCTGGGAGATCCTTTTTCAGGTCTGGGCTACTTCAGAGGGCGTGTGGCCCTACTACCATAGCCCGTATCAGCCTACAGACCCAGCACAGGTGCTGATAGCAGCCATGCGATGCGCGGACTCCTCTACTCCATGCCATGCGAGACCGTCGTTGACTCTCGCCCCTTCCTTGGAGAGCCCGGCACAGGCACGGGCGCCGACCCACGCGGGGGTTGGGATCTGGCCTTATCCCTGCTGGCTGCAGAGATGCACGCCACCCATGCAGCACACATTTGTACCTTTCACTCTCTCCGTCAGGGGCTTGCACAGCCTGGAGCTGATTATTGGCAACGCGCCATGCGCATCTACACGCGCCTTGGGACCTCCGGAGGTACACAGCTGTGGGCGCTCCGTACGATGATGCTCGGAGTTCGCCTTGAGTATACTGACATCTTCACACGGTACAGCGACGCCATCCTCGAGCCCTTTTCAGCCACTCTGCAGCTTCTCCCTTGGACGCATGAGCTCTTCCTCCAGGTGACTCAGCCCGCGAGGCATTCGTGGCCCATCAGGAGACTTCCTTTTCTACAGCAGTCATCGCATCACCACCATCATCACTCTTGCAGTCTCCTTCCTCATCCTCCATCACGTCCTCGTTTTCCTCCTCCTCTTCGGCCCCACCCACACCCACTCAGACACAGGGTGTTGCAGCAGCAACTCAAAGGAAGAAGAAGAAGGGGAAGCGGGGACCAGGCCAGCAGCAGTCACAGCAGCAGTCACCCTCCAGTGGTAGCAGTGGACGTTCCGTTCAGTACTGCAACTGTGGAGGCGCCCATCGCTACAACGAGTGCCAACAGCCGCTCGACTGAGCGCGGATTACTCGTGGGCCTCAGGCTACACATGTCCTCTATTCTACATCCAGCACGTCATCATCAGTACGCGTGGCGGCCATGACTACAGCTGTTCCTGTTTTCGCACCGGCGAGTAGCAGCGATCCGGACCCACGCGACAGCAACATCGCCGAGCTCCGACACCTTCTGGCGGTCCGCTTTCAGGGAGGTGCGAGTGTGTTGTCATAGCCGAGTGATTCACAGACTGTTGGTTCTTCTATTCTTGTGGCTCGGGATGACTTGTATGGGGGGGCACAGTCGGCATGTGATGATGATGGACCTGACTATATACATTGGATTCATGAGTCTCACCTTTGTGCCCTTCGTCGTTTCTCCCCACCTGATGCCCAGCGTCCGTCTGAGGCCGAGTGTTCCATTGCCCNAGTCATCGCATCACCACCATCATCACTCTTGCAGTCTCCTTCCTCATCCTCCATCACGTCCTCGTTTTCCTCCTCCTCTTCGGCCCCACCCACACCCACTCAGACACAGGGTGTTGTAGCAGCAACTCAAAGGAAGAAGAAGAAGGGGAAGCGGGGACCAGGCCAGCAGCAGTCACAGCAGCAGTCACCCTCCAGTGGTAGCAGTGGACGTTCCGTTCAGTACTGCAACTGTGGAGGCGCCCATCGCTACAACGAGTGCCAACAGCCGCTCGACTGAGCGCGGATTACTCGTGGGCCTCAGGCTACACATGTCCTCTATTCTACGTCCAGCACGTCATCATCAGTACGCGTGGCGGCCATGACTACAGCTGTTCCTGTTTTCGCACCGACGAGTAGCAGCGATCCGGACCCATGCGACCGCAACATCGCCGAGCTCCGACACCTTCTGGCGGTCCGCTTTCAGGGAGGTGCGAGTGTGTTGTCATAGCCGAGTGATTCACAGACTGTTGGTTCTTCTATTCTTGTGGCTCGGGATGACTTGTATGGGGGGGCACAGTCGGCATGTGATGATGATGGACCTGACTATATACATTGGATTCATGAGTCTCACCTTTGTGCCCTTCGTCGTTTCTCCCCACCTGATGCCCAGCGTCCGTCTGAGGCCGAGTGTTCCATTGCCCGTTATACAGTGACGTCCTCCAGTCGTGATTCAGGTGGCACTTGGATCATCGATTTAGGTGCCACTCATCACATGACGTGTCGTCGTTGTGACTTCATTGTTCTCAGCCCTGTTGCGTCTGTTCGTTCCGTCCGCACAGGCTCTGGTCAGTCCTTGCCAGTCCATGGTGTTGGGGTCGTGCGTTTTGATGGTCCGTCTGGCCCATTGTATCTCTCCGAGGTGCTTTTTGTGCCTGACCTTGAGCTCAGCTTGCTTTCTGTACGTGCTTGCACACTGATGGGACTCTCTGTGGAGCACACTGCCGAGTCCGTGACTGTGACTGCCATTGACACCCGCAGCATGGTTTTGTGTACCTCTGTTGTGGATGACCTGTACCGTGTCTCCCGGACTTCTGCTCCTTGTTCCCCTTCCCCTTCCGCTTGTGTTTTTGTCACTGGTGTCTTGTCTCCTGAGCACCAGCGATTGCTTCATCGCCGTCTGTATCATGTGGGCTCCAACACTGTGTCGAAGCTCATTCGGACACAGCCCGCTCTCGGTCTTGATGCGGCCTCTTTCAAGAAGCTGCCCAAGACCGACTGTCTCTTCTGCGCCCAGGGTAAGATGTGTCGCTGCACCTACCCTGACTCTCGTTCTCGCGCACTTCGCCCTCTTGAGTTAGTACATTCGGACCTTCTTGGTCCTCTTCCTATCGAGTCTTTGTCCGATAGGGGTCGATACGTCCTGACTCTCATTGATGACTTCACCCGGATGCGGTGGGTCTACAGCCTGCGCCAGAAGAGTGACGCTGCTCTTGCGGTTCGCCTCTGGCTAGTGATGGCTGAGCGTCATTCTCGCCACACACTTCACACCTTCTGCTAGGATCGTGGCGGCGAGTTTCTAGGCGAGATGGATAGCTTCTTCGCGGAGCACAGGATTTTTCACCAGGTCTCCGCTCCTGTTACTCCTCAGCAGAATGGTGTTTCTGAGCGTTGGAACCGCACCATGGAGGATGCCGTTCGCGCTATGCGGGTTGAGTGCGGTCTCCCAGAGTCCTTTGCTTTTGAGGGCTTTGCCTACATGACTTGGGTCTGGAACCACCTCCCGCACGGTCCCCTTCCGGACCACGTTACACCGTATGAGCTCTGGTTCAGCCACCGTACTGAGCTTCGTCTCGCTCGCGTCTGGGGGTCCTTGGCTTCCGTGTGGTACACCGAGGACCAGTAGGGATCCAAGGTCTCACTACGAGGTTGCTTGTGTGCCTTTATAGGCATCTCCCCGCGATCAAAGGCCTGGCGGTTTTGGGACCCTACACGCCGTCGCATTGTGGAGTCACGCGACACGCTCTTCTTTTAGTCCCTCACCTACCGTGATCTGACATCGATTACATCGTTGTCTTTCACAAACATCCCTACGTNGCTGATGTGTCCGTTCGCGCTCCCTCCACTTCACGGTCTCCGGCTCTTGATGACCCAGCGATCATCGCTGTTGGCCCAAAGACCTCTCTCGCACCACTGGCTTCTACCCCGGTTCCCTTGCCTCCCTCAGGTACCCATGATCCTACACCTCTGCGTACTCTTGTGTCCGCTCGCACTCCTGCCTCTGTTTGTGGCCCTGCCTCACCTGCCCCTACTGTCACACCGAGTCCCGTGTCTCCCACACACACATCACCTCGCACGACATCACCAGCTCCCTTGCCTCAGCTCTCCCCGGCTGTGATTGTGCCCGTTCCTGAGCCTGAGGTGTGCCCCTTGAGCCTGGGCAAGGAGGTTACTCCTGTGAGCCTGGCGGTCGTCTTCGACCATTGGACTCTGGAGCTCAGCGAGCGTCTTGCCCTCCACCCAGGTGCTCCACTCGCATCGTCGCGAGTTGTGACCCCGGCACAAAGGCCCTAGGTCTGAGTGTCCGCACTGAGCACACAGAGGTACACTCGGCGTGTCCCGTAGGGCACGATCTCGTCACTCGCAATTTCCACATCGCTTGTGATGCAGCAGCCAATCTTGTGGTTGTCAGACCTAGTAGTGAGGCATGCATTCTTGCCACGCAGAGCTCTCCCTCTTTGGCGCCTGACCCGGGCACACTGAGGGAAGCCCTCTCATCACAGAATGCTGACGCTTGGCGTGCTACCTGCGAGGATGAGCTTCGCGCCTTCCGANCACCTTCGCCCCTGTCGACTGCATGACCTCAGCTCGAGCTATGTTCGGTGTAATGGCTCACCATGACTGGAAACTACACCAGATGGATGTGAACAATGCCTTCCTCCATGGCTCTCTCGATGAGGAGATCTACGTGGCTCAGCCACCCGGCTTTGAGGACGACGACAAGGTTTCGCGCTTGCGCAAGTCCTTGTACGGCCTCAAGCAGTCTCCTCGGTGTTGGAACCAGGAGATCACTGGCACTCTGACTCGTGCGGGATATGTACAGAGCAAGGCAAATCCCTCTCTCTTCATCCGCCGGACGCCTGAGCGGTTCACCGCCATCCTGGTCTATGTCGATGACTTTCTGATCACGTCCCTTTCACTAGAGGCCGTGAAAGAGGCCAAGGCCGTCCTCCAGACTGCCTACAAGATGAAGGACCTTGGTCCTGCAGCGGTGTTTCTTGGCATGGAGATTGTACGAGACCGCAGACGTCGTACTCTGCTGCTGCACCAGGCCCGATATGCACATGTTGTGGGGAAGCGCTTCAGCGACCTCCTCGACGCCGTTCCCACGGCTTCCACACCACTCATACCCAACGGGCAGGATGCCCTGAAGGTGGACGATCCCACATTGCTGGGGGAGACAGTGGATGTGACCTTGTACCTCCGTCTCATCGGATCTTTGATGTACCTGGCCACTACCACACGTCCAGACATCACATTCGCCGTCAACCTCCTTGCCCAGTTTTTGCAGGCTCCACGTGCTAGAGCCCTTCATGCGGCTGTGCGAATGGTGCGGTACGTGGTCTCCACATCGTACCTCATACTCTGCTTTCGCCGGCAGTGTTCGGTGGTCCTTGACGGCTACACTGACAGCGACTGAGCCTGGAGCCGTGACGGACGCAGTCGCACCGGTTACGTGTTCCTGCTCGGTGGTACCGCTGTGTCCTGGCGCAGCGGGAAGCAAGGCTGCATTGCACGTAGCTCATCGGAGGCAAAGTATGTCGCCTTGGGTGCAGGGGCTGCTGAGGCNCAGCACGTTCGCCGTCAACCTCCTTGCCCAGGTTTTGCAGGGTCCACGTGCTAGAGCCCTTCATGCGGCTGTGCAAATGGTGCGGTACGTGGTCTCAACATCGTACCTCATACTCTGCTTTCATCGGCAGTGTTCGGTGGTCCTTGACGGCTACACTGACAGCGACTGAGCCTGGAGCCGTGACGGATGCAGTCGCACCGGTTACGTGTTCCTGCTCGGTGGTACCGCTGTGTCCTGGCGCAGCGGGAAGCAAGGCTGCATTGCACGTAGCTCATCGGAGGCAAAGTATGTCGCCTTGGGTGCAGGGGCTGCTGAGGCGGTATGGCTGCAGCGCCTGTTCCTAAAGCTGGGTCAGTCAGTACCCGCCATTGTGCTTTGTTGCGACAACCAGAGTGCTCTTGTCATTGCGGAGAACTGTGGTGTCTTCCATGCTCGCACGAAGCACATGACAGTGGAGCATCACTTTGTGCGGGACTTGGTGGAGCGACACGTGATCTCCGTCATTTGGGTTGGCACTGACATGCAGCGTGCTGACTTCTTGACGAAGGCACTAGCACGCGGAAGGTTTCTGGTGGCCATTCGTTCTGTCAGACGTCGCCCCTTGCCTAAGAGTGATTGAGTGTGAGGTGTTGTGGTGGCCACTCGTTCTCTCGTTGCAGGCATTGTTGTACTCGTTTTAGTGCTGCGCGTGTATGGACATGCGTACCATCGGGTCATGGGGGAGTGTTGTGATTTGTGACTTTTCTGTCGACCTGCACAGTTTACTGTGACCACTCGGCCGTGTCCATACTCGTGCAGATCCCTAATGCAGACCCAAGCGGTACGGGTGCGTCATCTGGTGGCAGACTACCAGCTTGGAGCTGACCGACGACCGTTCCAGAGCTCTGGACGCTACCCGGGACTTCCTGCAGTTTTTCTACAGCACGTAGGACTTTATCGGTGGACTGGCCGTGGGTCCAAATTGCATGTTTTTGTATTGTGTGTCCACCGTTCGATGCCGGATGCATGCATGTGACCAGTTGCAGCGTCCGGCTTGTGATTTTGCACGTCTAGGTTCAGACGGCGTAGCGTTCTGACATGTGTGCGCAGAGGTACGGCCAAAACAGTGGTTTTTGGCCGGTTTTAGGACAGATTTTGCACTGCCGCGTGCGACACCCGCCGTGCGCCGCGGCAGGTACTTATGCCATGGACCTGTCATTTGTCATTCCTCTCTACAAATGCTATTGAAGCATTCAGACACTTTGCCTTGTGTCCCCTAGCCAAACTCTTGCCGTTGCGTGCACGACCTGTGACTGTCGTCACCGTCTAATCAGGCACTGACTCCTAGTCAACGAGAGTGTTGCTAGGAAGTTTCTTTGCATCTTTTCAGCCACTGCTCGCAGCCGCTGCAAGCTGCTACTGTGAGCTGCTACTCCTTTTTTTGTTTTTTTAGAGGCTAGCAGCCAAACACGGCTGGTGCTGCCACCCGGTGCTACTGCTCCTCACCGGCGTGGCTGCTGGATCTTGTCACTGCCGCAATTACTCTAGCTATGGTGGTGGCGATTGCGTGGTGACATCGTTGCTGCTAACGTCAGCTACGACGGGTCCCAGGATGTAGCAGCGGCGGTGACTCTCACTGCTATTGCTAGTGCTGTGTCTCTGCGGCGCAGCTCAGCGAGAGGGATCTCGCTGTTGTGATACCATGAGAAATTGCTAGGAAGCTTCCTAACCTTGCTGATGCTGACGTGGTGACACTATCTAGTCAGCTAGCGCTCTGAACAAGCAAGCTTATGCAAGAAACAACAAGGATCAGGCTAGGGAGACGCGAAAAGTCTCATAAGCTCCAATAGCTTAGTAATGCAAAGAGAAATGACAACTGACAAGCACACAGCATAAAGACCTGCTGCAGCACACAGCGGGTGACACACGCAGTAGTGTTAGTTTGTCCTGAAACCGGCTCAAATCCACTGCTTTGGCCGTAACTCCGCGCACAGGCATCCAAACCTATGTTAACCTCAACCTTCGACCTTCTGCACTCGGTCAAAGGTCGCCTGGTCGCGACCAGGTCGGAGGTCGAAGTCGCGACCAAAGGGCGCCCCCAGCAGTTAGCCAAAAACGGCTCGCGAGGGGGGGGGGG
>SZWC01022890.1:9441-27254 GCA_023375785.1 Penium margaritaceum
GGCAGGCGTAGAGACTACAGGCCCGACAGCAATGATGGCCGGGTCAATGGTGGCCAACGACGGTCCCGCCCCGGAGGCACCCCGGACGGACTCACCCTGTGGGGTAGACTCCCCCATCCGACGGGAGGCCTCACAGGTGGGAACGTGAGACACTGCCTGGGTGAGAATGGCAGACAGGTCGCGGTACGACAGTGCCTCAAAAAACAGCGCGTCGTGCGACTCAACGATGCGGTGGCGACCCGCATCCCAGAAACGCCACGGTTTGGAGCGCAAGGAGACACCGAGGAAGGCACACATCCGGCCGCGCGGAGAGACCTTGGACCCCTGCTGGTACTCGGTGTACCAGACACAGGCCAAGGAACCCCAGACGCGAGCAAGCCTGAGGTCCGCACGGTGACCAAACCACAGCTCATACAGCGTGACGTGGTCCGGCAAGGGACCATGCGGGAGGCTGTTCCAGACCCACGTCATGTAGGCGAAGCCCTCGAAGGCGAAGGACTCCGGGAGACCGCACTCAGCGCGCATGGCGCAAACCGCATCCTGCATGGTGCGGTTCCAGCGCTCGGACACATCGTTCTGCTGTGGCATAGCAGGAGCCGAGAGCTGGTGATAGATACCAAGCTCGGCGAAGTGAGTGGTCAGCTCACCGAGATACTCACCGCCGCGGTCAGAGTGGAAGGTGTGGAGGGAGTGACGAGACTGACGCTCGGCCATCACGAGCCACAAGTGCACGGCTAGAGCGGCATCACTCTCGTGGCGGAGGCAGTAGACCCACCGCATGCGGGTGAAGTCATCCGTGAGGGTAAGAACATACCAACCACGGTCAGCGACAGAGTCGACAGGGAGAGGTCCGAGGAGGTCCGAGTGGACAAGCTCCAGGGGACGCTGCGCGCGAATGACGGAGGCAGGGTAGGTGCATCGATGCATCTTGCCCTGAGCGCAGAACAGACAGTCGGTCTTGGGCGGCTTCTCGAAGGAAGCCGCGTCAAGACCGAGAGCAGGCTGTGTATGAATGAGCCTAGACACAGTGTCCGTGCTCACATGACACAGGCGCCGATGTAACAGGCGCTGGTGGTCAGGAGACAACACCCCCGTGACAAAGACGCTGGCAGATGAGCAAGGGGAAGAGTCAGGAGTAGAGCAGCGCACGATGCGATACAGGTCATCCACAACAAAGGCACGCAACACAACTGTGGAAGTGTCAAGTGCAGTGATCGTGGCATCATCAATGGAGTGGTGAACAAAGAGACCCATCCTCGTGCAGGCACGGACAGAGAGCAGGCTGAGCTCGAGATCAGGCACGAAGAGCATGTCAAAAAGATACACGAGACCAGACGGACCATCGAACCGTACGACCCATGTCCCCTGAACAGGTAGTCACTGCCCAGAACCTGTCCGCACTGACCGAACAGACCCAACAGGACCAAGCACGACAAAGGCGGCACGGTCGCAGGTCATGTGGTGAGTGGCCCCTGAGTCAATGATCCAATGGCCACTCGCCTCACGACCTGTGGTGGTCACGGTACAACGAGCAACAGAGCACGCTGCCTCTGCTGGACGCTCAGCAGGTGTGGCAGGACAGCGGGACAATGCACGACGATGCGACTCATCCAACCACTTGTGCTGTCAGACTCATCCTCGCCAGGCGACGCAGCCCCCCCACAAGTACGACCACGTGCCACAAACACAGATGGACAGTCAGTCTGTGGACTACTCGGCTGTGACAGTACACTCGCACCTCCCTGTGAGCGAAGTGCCAGCAGACGACGTAGCTCCGCGATGGTCTGGTCCCTCGGGTCCGGCCTGGTACTCCCCCCGGATGGCGGAGGATCTGCCGCCGGTGCTACCCCCGAGGTCTCTTCGGCACGGGCTGCTGCTCCAGTGCGGATCCGCTCCCCGTGGGCAGCCTGAAGACCGCGGGTGATCCTCGCCCAGTCCAGCTCCTGCTGACACTCAGTGTAGCGATGAGGTCCGCCGCAGTTGTGGCAGTGGACCGCCCGTTCGGTGCCACCGGAAGGCTGTTGCGGTCCCCTCTTCTTCTTCCCCTTCTTCCCCTTCACGGCTCCTGCAGTGGCTGTCGGAGTAGCAGGGGAGGAAGCGGGAGAGGCAGAGGTGGAGCTGGTGGGGGTGAAGGTGGACGACGGTGTGGAAGGCGTAGAGGACGTCGCTCCCACTGCTGCTGCGGCCATGGCGCCCTGCCGATGCGCGCGAGCTGCCTCGTCAGCTGTCGCAACCTGGATGAAGTACCGCTGCGCCCAGGGCAACAGCTGCAGGGTGTCGGACATGGACGCGAGGACGTCCTGGTCGAGGCGGGAGAAGGTGTCAGTGAGCTCGGGGCGCACTCCCAGCATGATGGTGTCCAACGCCCAGAGCTGAGAGCCGCCTCCGATGCCCAGACGAGTGTACAGGTGCATGGCCCGACGCCAATAATCAGCTGCTGACTCCGAGGATCCCTGATGAAGGGAGTGGAACTCGCGAAGGCGCGCTGACCGGGTCGCGTGAGTCTCTGCTGCAAAAAGGGTCAGCGCCAGCTCCCAGCCGCGGCGCGGGTCTACGCCTGCTCCTGTCCCAGGCGCGCCCAGGAAGGGGTAGAAGTTGACCACTGTCTCCTGTGGAACTGCGTACAGCAGTCCACATATGGCACGCGCTGCCGTCTGGGACAGGAGCGGATCAACCGTCTGGTACTGGTTGTGGTAGTAGGGCCAGACTCCCTCTGAGTCTGTCCATACCTGAAACAGCACCTCCCAACAGTCAAACCCCGCCTTGTTGTCGTAGCGAGGCGGGGAAGTCACGAAGTCCTTGGGTCGTCGCTCCGTGGGGAGCTCGACTTCTGGTGGTGCTAGGAGCGGGCGTGGGAAGGGCATGAAAGGCATCAACGCTGCTCCTCCAGCGGCACCCGAGACCTGACGCGGGTCGGTCTGCTGCTGCTTCTGCTGCTGCTACTACTGTCCCCTCGGACTGGGCGCCGGTGTCTCAATGCACAGGCTCCTCGTCTGCTCCATCAGCCGGTGAAGCGCGTCCTCCCCAATGGGAGGTGGCGCCTGATCCCACTCCTCGACCATGGACTCTCGTCTCTGCGCAGGGGCGGCAGTGGGGCCAGCAGACTCCTGGGCCGATGGGGTTGCCTCTCTCTCTCTCCTGGGCTGATAATCCGGTGTCCGAGACAGAGAGACCAAGGCATCGCGCATCTGTCGCAACGTAGCTGACTGCTCATCCTGGCGCTGGCGGAGTGACGACTACTCCACCAGCAGGAAGTCAATCGCCTTTGAGCGTGGGCTGCGGCCCCCGCTCGTGACGGTGTCCTCCAGCTCCTTGCCCTTGGAGCTGCTCGGCTCCATGCTGAGGCGGTGCGAAAGTCGTCCGAAGGCAGAACCGTCAGCGTTTCTCTCCGATTTAGGACGGTGGCAAAAGTCGACCTTCTGACCAAAAAATCGGCTAAGTGCTGAAAATTTAATATTTAAATTTTCACCACTAAACATTGAAGGTTGTCCAAATGAAGCGAAATTTGGACCACAGAGGCGTCTGAGGATGCTGAAGACAATGGTGAAATTTTCGTCATCAAAAAGNCATAAATAGCCGCCGTGGCTCACGGCGGGTGGCGCACACGGCGGTGCCTGTCAAACCTGAACCGGCCCAAAACCATTGTTTTGGCCATAATTCTGCGCACAAGCGTCCAAACGGAGCGCCGTCTGATCCTACGGATGCACGACAAAAAGACAGACACAACGACTGGTCACACGCCTACGTCCGGGAACAGCCGGAGAGTGTAAGAAAACAAACATGTAAATCAGCCTGGCAGGGCTGTCCACCGAGAAAGTCGTGAAGACCTCCAAACGTAGTCCGTGGGCTGTGGGAGCCCTCTGGTACACTGGGTAGGCTGCCAGGCTGCCTCCAGCGGGTGGAGCATCACCTCAGGGAACTGTGTCTCCAGCTGGGTCCGCCTCAAGGATCTGCACGAGCATGGACACGGCCGAGTGGTCACAAACAACTGTACAACTGTGTATGACTGACAACATCACAACTCCCTCATAAGGAGAGATCAAGACAAGGGTGAGAGATTTACCTCGGACTTGTGATGCTCTAACCCATGGGTGGACCCGAAGAGTGAGGGAGACTGGATCTACCTCTAGAGGGACAGCCGATGACAGTGAGGACCGGGAGAGGTGGAAGAGGAGTTGAAATGGTAGACCTACAAGATCTTTGATGGCGAAGTATGGGGTGTGGGGGTATGCAAGAGAGAACGAGGCTCCTAAGGTAGGAGTACGCCTCCAAGAGGGGGGAAAGGAGTCCAAGAGGGCGTTTAGGATGCGTTGTTTGGCTATTGACCAGGACGATGGTGGGTGCAAGGCAAGGTCCTCGAGGGAGATTCTCTTGGGAAGCAGCCATCGTTCCTGGGACTACATCCGAAATGGCTATCCAGTGTCTTTGAAGATGAATCTATCAAAAGGAACATGTTCCGGGGAATGTTCTTCAAAGAACGGTCATGGGGGTTGAATTCCTGGGTTTGTTGCTATGAAGGTTTTTAAAGCCATGAGCAGCTTAGTGTGTATGGAAGGGAATCTTAGTTGTAAGATGAGGGGATGAGAGAGGAAAAAGTGGCCCTGCTTGGGGATGTCTTGTGAGAATAGGAGTGTATGCTTCCATTACGCCTTTCTAGGTTGAAAAAATGAGTAGATCCATTTGACAGCTTGTGCTTCAGTTAGAAAAATGGTCCATTTGACCCATAATCCTCCCTTTGAAGTAGGGCAAACTGATGATATCAGTGAGTAAAGCCTTAAGCCACGGCCATTGCATTGTCTGGGTGTGTTGTAGGAGAGGAATTTGAAGAGAAGAGTATTGATCGCTTGGAGGTGGTCCGTTCTTGGAGGTCATGCATTGCTATAACAGAGAAGCTTTACATTGAGTTATGTGTTCATCCCCATAGTTTTGGTCTGGATGGGTGCTTGTGTTCAATGCCAGAAGGAGGTTCAAACTTCAGGGTGACGTAGGATTAGATTCTATGTGTGGTATGGGTTGAATCTGGGGAGGAAGAAGTGTCCAAGGATGCGGATGGGGGAGTCAGATCGTGTGAACGGAGAACTAGACTGGCATTGATCGGAATAATTCTTCTTTTGTGATAGTTTGTGCGAAGTCTTGTATTTGTGGCACATGTTTGGAGATAACTGACAGCATTTTGGATTTCACGCTCCAACAAGGGAATGAGGGTCATATCATCTGCTTAGCCAATGATGGATTGCGCAGGTGAGGAGTGATAGGTATTCCTTGGAGGTGGTGACGGAGTAGGTTTGCAACCCTTTCCTTTTGCCCCTGGTCGTGACCGACTTGGGGGGGAAGGGGGGGGAGGGGGCTACCTCAGCACCAAGACAAACTTGGGGATTTTAGTCCACCGCCAAGGGAAGGAATGAAGAGAGGGGTCCTTTCACCAGAAGCAATTCACATTTCACATTACAGATCAGAGAGGAGAAAGTTGCAGGGGCCTATCGGGTGAAAGCAATCATCCTCAAATGAGAAAATACGAAAGCAGGCTTTCATGCTCTTTCACACAAAAGCCTGAGAGGCTATGGAGCCATGTGTGCAGTTGGAGGGCTTGTACGAAGGCATGAAGAGTTTTTGGAGTAAGAGAGGTGTGGTCTTGTGCCCAATTCTCTTGTCGAATAAGGTGGAAAAGGATGGAGCAAATGACAGTCCAGGTGGAGTTATCACAAAGGTGCTCGTATGGGCTGAGAAGCATGTCAATCTAATGTGAATGGTGGTCAAGACAGATGTTGCAAAAGAAGATTTGGAGGCGATATGTGAGGTCATGTACCTTGGAGCACAGAAGGAAGCATTGTTGAATGGTTTTATCCTTGCAGAAAAGAGAATTGGGACCTCTCTTGTCTAGGTTTTGGAAGTGGGTGTGGTGGGCTACTGGAACGGAAACACAACAAATTGTTCTCATTGCGTTTTTCATTTGAAATTCGAGAGGAAGGTGGCCAAATCTACAGCAAATAGAGTGTCTAGGGAATGTTTGGTGAAGGTTTTTCCCTCACCAGTTTGTTGTAGAGTAGGGAGTGAAGGAGTGTGGTTGTAGGAGGAAAGAGTATAACTTAAGGAAAGCTAGTGGGGAGAATGTTACGAAGACACCAAAGGGCGGACTAGGAGCTTTGAGATAAGTAGATTTTTCAAAGAGTAAACCAGTGTAGGTAGAGCTTGAGGGAGGGGAGGACGAGGAGGGCTTGGTGTTGGAAAGGGGAGGAATGGGGGAGGTGAAACGTGATAGAAGGTTAAAGTTCAGTAAGATCTTGTATGGTGACATACTATGCAAGGCAGAGGGTGCGAGGGATGGACGCTTGTGCTTGGAGGGTACGAGCTCAAGTCAGGGGGGAAGAGCCACGGACTTCAAAGATGATGATCCATTGTGCAGATGTGTAGGAGGATATCGGTTAGGAGGATATGTCGCTGAATGTGACCCCAACTCCTTGCCCTGAAGCATCCCAACATCTTGACGTTGGCTTCTTGTGTGTTTCCATTGTTTTCCTCCCAGAGCTAAGAAGGCCTAGCTACAAATTGGTGCCTGTGCCGCAATGATTTTTGCTCGCCAAACTACCCCAAGACCGCCTCTTGCCTTAAGGGAAAAGGCTATAACAAAAAAATAGTCATATCCCTGTTGAGATCTCATCTCGTGGGGTGTTGGAGAAGAGGAAATTGAGGAGAATATTAACAGTAGAATTGTGATCAGAGTTGGGATGGCAAATGTCAGAGTAGAAGAGAAGTTTAGAGTTCAAACAGGAATTGATTGGGACACGTGCCTTTTTCCATAAGGAGAAAGCGTCTCGTAGGTTTTCAAGGATCTGGATCCATGTGTGATTGGGATCCATTTTGAGGTGGAACATGTGGGCGAGTATTCTCATCAGTTTTGTGGAGCGAGAGTAATGGGAAGATGGCACGTCTAGCGAATGGCTTCCAAATCAGACAAAGTGTGTTTTTTTGTAGTTGGTGCGCAACCGACCTCTACTGTTGTGCAATGCCTAGGAGCTAGGTTGACATGAGGAAAGCTAACCCTTCTCTTTTGGAGACTCCGGTTTCCACCGACCAAGGTGGGAAGCCTACCTCATCATTGAGACAAGCCATATTAGTTTGTCCAGGTCCTCAGAAAGATATCAATGGGATAGAACATAGTAGAGGTGTGGGTGTCTCCATGAAATGTTAAAGAGTCGTAGACATCAAAAGACAGTATGAGAGCCCGTTCTTTAGAAAGTTACACAGGCCAATAAGGCGCAAGGGACCGTACTCACAGGACATGCCTCATGTTCATGACCTTTCGTCTTTCTTCGCCAAGAAAAGGAGAAATACAAGAGGAATATGTTCAGGAAGTGCCCATTTGAAGGTTTCTTGCAGCTTTGGCAGTAGAGAAATGGGAAGCGTGTGATCATCGGCCCATATGAGATGAAATTTTGTAAAGCATATGAGGAACCAAACATCTTTGAAGGTGAGTGGTTCAAAGGGCCAAATAATAAACTCATGTGCTTATGAGGGGAGGTTCAGTAAGAGATTGTAGTGACTGCTTTTAACATGACTAGCAAGGGAACGTTGTCTTGGGCACAAAGGAAGAATTATTTGATGGTCTTTGTATTGTAAAAAAAGGGACAAAACTTCGCTTCCATCTGAGCTCATGTGATCTGGTGTGATGAGCTACTTTGGTTGAGCAGAAGAAGGATTGTAGTCGTGAATTTCCTCTTCTAGACTGCAAAATTGAGGTGGTGTGGAGGGAGGGTTCGGCCCTCCCTCCTCGCTGAAGCAAGGGGTGGTTGCGCACCACCCCTCGCGTCATCGAGAGCTGGCCAGTAGCCAGCACTTTGCTGGCCGCCGGCCAGCTCGCTGCCGGCCGGCTGGATGGCCAGTGGCCAGCCAAGCGACTGGCCGGCCACCAGCCAACCAGCCGCCAGCCGCCGATTGTGGCCTCAGCCCGATCGGCGGCTGGGGGGCCACAAGGGCCTCAAGGGAAAGGCCTCGTGGCCTCGTGCCCTCGCCCTCCCTTGCCCTCCTTGCAAGCGAGCAAGCAAGGAAGAGGGATAGGGGGAGCGAGGTGAGAGCGAGGATCAAGGGGGCGCACGAGAGAAGTCGGCGCAAAATCGCTGATCGTGCCTCGTACACGATGATTTTGCATTGACGCGTCAAAAACAAAACTTGAGTTTGTTTAGGACAAACTATGAGTTTTGAACTCGGAAAACTCGTGCGAATGCACGAGTTCGAGGTAAAAAACCTCGGTTTGGGTCCCAAAACTGCAGATAAGGTTAAAAACGGAAATAGGCCTCCAAAGACTCGAAGTATTCGAGTCTTCCTGCTCTGGGTCATCGATGACGATTGCCCCTCAGTCCTGGGAAGAGGGTAATCCCTTGACGCGGACTGAGAACGCCATTGTGCAAAATCCGACGACGACTTCAGAGCAGGAGCTGGAGACACAACCCGTTACAGTGGTTCTCAGAGCCGGACGACCCCCATGACTAAGGGTTCGACGGAAACGGCAGCTATGTCATATATAAAACGCCGCCAGTAGCTGCAAAAAACAGCAAAAACGCCAGAATTGAATACGGCATCCATACTTCACGCATTGAAGCGTCGTAAAGTATGTTGGAGAGCTGGAAAAAATCTCCACTTGGTGGAGCCAATTCCTTCCAGCATCTCCTCACTTCTGGGGGGGTAGGAGGATTTTTTTGGGGCGAGGTGGGGAGTTCCCACCCTAAAAAATCACAAATTCCTCCCCGTTTTTAGGGCTCCTTCAAAACTCCTTCATCCAAAAATTGGGATAGTGCCCCTTTCCAAGGTTAGGGACTCTCACAGCCTAAGAGTATCCTTAAAAGAAGGAAGATGACACCTTGAAGATTTTTGCAAGGCTCTTCAACGCCGCCGGCTCAAGGAAGACACCGTCCAAGAACGCGAGAGGCGTCAAGGAGAGTGAAGAGAAGACCAAGGAAGACAAGAAGACAAAGGGAGGACAAGGAATTAGAAGAGGGAGTGAAGAATTTGTTAGGACTTACTAGATCTCCTTTCCCATTTTTTGTCCTTCTTTTGTGAGTGGCACTCACATTTGTTTTCGTCATTCCCTTATACTCTAATTTTTTGCTTTCCTAGGTACTAGACCTTACCAATTGTCGTGAGTCACGACTTAGGCAGACTAGCTTTGAAAATCCACGTCCTTGTGTCGACATGACGGCCTAGGAAAACAGAAATTGAATTCATAATTGTCTCACCGATCATGAGAGCAAGGAGTTTGTGGACGGCGATCCATCCTCAAAGTTGTGGGGTGATCCCCACAACGACTTTCATGTGCTAGTTGTACGGAGGACGAGATGGCAAGTGTCGGACCGTTGAAGACGAATAAGGGCAAGGTGGTGACAGCCTGACAACACGCCCTCGGTGGACTCCAAGTCTTGGGAGCCACCGCCACGAGCACGGCTGCCAAACCAAACACAATCGTACCGCCGAAGGCAATCGACGCCAATCTCGGCACCACCGAGAAGTGTCCGGAGGCCACAAAAGTGCTCGACGAGAACGTCGACGAGCACATGGGCGACCCCCATGCGACGGATGATGCGATGGAGGAGGATCTCCCAGAGGGGGACCCCGACAAAGAGTACGACGCCGACGATGGTGAAGGCGATGAGGATCACGATCATCGCTATCATCGTGTAGCAAACTCAAGCCGATTACTTGAGAAGGGTAAGGCGCTTGCCGCATCCCCTGAAGCTACCGACGGCAGCAAGACTGCCGAGAGCAGCAAAGGTGCCAAAAATAGCCACACGAGAAGTTCTTACGAGAACGGGTTGGACGACACCGTCGTGAAGGTAATTTGCGATGACCGCCGCAGGCTTGCGGAGTTTGCTGCTGAAGTGGCGGGCCGACTCAAGATCACCACCGAAGGTGGAGGTACAGCACCACTCAGAGGAGTGGAGGCAGACCCCCCTTCTTACGATGTGGCCGCAATGGGACAGGGCAACGCCCACTCGAGCGTCGTCACTGACAACAATCTTCTCCGAAAGGTGGGACTTCTTGGAGGCGTGTACGCGAACCATAAACCCTAAACCCTAAACCCCAAACCCTAAACCCTAAACCCTAAACCCTAAACCACTGCAGGAGGGTCCATGGTTGTCCGTGCACGGACAACACGTGGCCCTGGAGGCTATTGCTGATGCTCTAACGACATCAGATTTCAAGTTGGCTTTTGCCAACCTGCTGGCCCACGTCGGGCAGAGCATCACGGACCTCGACCGTGATCACCAGCTACAGCGCCTGGCCGCCCATGAGGCAAGCCGCCGATGCAATGACCTCGACAAGGCATTGCAAAGCGTGACCCAGGTGCGGATACAACACCAAGCGCAGCACGTCACAACTGCAGATGCCACTGCCGGTTGCTGCGACGACTTGCCTAACTCGACAACTTCGGAGTCGGTCATGAACACCTCCTTCCTCCATAGTGTAGAAGTCTTCCAGAAGGGCGTGAAGCTGACCGATTGGTTGAACCGCATGGAGCACGTCCTACACATCCACAAGGTGCCACTTAGTGAATGGGGCGACCTCGCCACGATGCGACTTGAAGACAAGCTCTTCAAGTACTTGGTCAAGGAGTGGAGTGTGCCGAGGCCTCATCTTGAGTGGCAGCCTACCCTGTGGGAAGCCTTCTACGTAATCATGCATAAGAAGTGTACCCAGCATGAGGAGGTGCAGCGCACCTTCCACAAGATCAAGGACTTAAGGCAACTGGGTAACTCGCTTGAGGCCTACTTGAGCGAGTTTACCGCGCTCGTGGAGGAAGCCGAAAGCTTCACCAAGGGCAACGATACCCAGACCTTAAAGTACCCAGAGTACTTACTGCTGAACTACTTGTGTGATGGTCTTGCCAACGAGAATTTTAAGGACAAGACCACCACGACCGCAACGGGCCAAGCTTGGACAAGGTGGAAGGTGTTGCGAGACTATATGAGCAAAGTGTATTCGATGAACCTGAAGCATTACTCAGATGCACAACCAAACGCGGTTGCACAGTAAGGCCGCGATGCACGCATGGAGGCTGCAGGGACTGGAGGGAAAGCTAGGTAGCGGGGCGGGGTCAATGGCAAGCAGCCGACAAACCCCTCAGCCAAGAAGACTGCTGGGAACAAGCCCCCCAACCAGAAGCGTGGCCGCGACAATGACGATCTGCAGGTGGCGTGCGAGCATCGTAACACGGCCTTCCGCGAGGGACTGTGCCACAACTGCATGCAGCCCGGACACTTCAGGGCTCAGTGCCCTGAGGCTGGTGGTGGTGGAAAAGAGGCCGTGGCGTTAGCCGTAGCCGTAGCACCTCGTGTGGAGGCTGCAGTAGGAGGCCGCGGACAGGGTCATGGACAGGGTCGCGGTCGCGGCAATGGGCCCGGCCGTGGTAATGGGCAAGGCCGTGGGGCGGGTTTTCCCCACCCCTGAGTGACGTTAGTTGGGACCACTCAGGGGTAAATGTGGATCACGAGTTTGAGTTCATGTTTTCAGAAAAGGATGTTAAACAATTTGAGTTTTTGGCGAGTTCACATTTCTATGTTGTTTTCTCCCCTCTCATTGAACCTCATTCTACACTTGCTGATCGACATTTTCCACTAAATCGTGCATCACCAGACAAGTTGCATGACTGAACCTACTTAGTGGTGGCGACACCGACCATTGTGCAAGAATTGTATGACACAGTGATTGAAACAAACGCCCTCAAAGAGATGAGTTCAATCACGTTTGCAGTACCTTTAGTCGACGATTTCCACCCAATGAAATTTGAAGACTGGAAGGTGCTAGCCAAATTCACACGTTCCCACAAGATGTGGACTAGAGTAGGTGAATCATGGGAGCTACAGTGTCCGTCGTCTAGATTCTGTGTTCATCACAAACTCGGCTTGTCATCGTCAAGCCTATTCACTCGGAAGAGTGGAGGCAACATGACGATGCAGTTCAAAGGACACCTAGCTGGTGCTCGCGTGAACGTACTTGCCTACACTTGAGGAGATGACTCCTTTGTTAGCCTTGGCTTTACTCGACAGGTCGGCCTGAGGTAAGAGCCATCGAGTGGCACAGTTGTCGTCAGTGACAACCGTATGGTACCCGTGATCGGTACTAATAAAGCAAAAATTTGTATTCAAGGGTACACACAGAGTGTCACGCTGAAGGAACTCAAACTTCTTGACCCGTTTGACATGGTGCTACTCGATCCCTGGCTCTGTGAAAACAAGGCTGTAATGTGCTGTGAACCAAAGCGTTTGACCCTCTAAAAAGGACAGCGTCGCTTTACGTTGATTTTGAGTACGGAATCATTCCCGATCTGACTCAATGTCCATACCTACTGACGCATTTGACAACGTTGTCCATACTTCTTAGCTCAGCTGCAAAAAGTGGAGGACGACGTGAAGGAAGACACGCCACAAGAGATCAAATCCCTATTGGCAGAGTTCTCCGATGTATTCCAAGACCCACCGGCTGGGCTTCCACCAGAAAGACATATGGGCCACACGATTCCGCTGCAACCGGAGGCGACCCCTTTTTTTAGACCCATGTATCGCCGTACTCCAACAGATTGGCCAGAGAACGAACGCCAAATCAAAGACTACCTTGCAAAAGGATGGATCGAGCCAAGTAGCTCACCGTACGGTATGTTGATCCTTTTCATAAACAAAAAGGACAGTGGTTTACGCATTTGCGTGGATTACCGGGCGTTGAGTAAGCTGACGGTGTACAATCGATTCCCTTTAACGCGGATTGAGGACCTTTTCGACCAACTCCAAGGAGAAAAAGTTTTTTCGTACTTGGATTTGTCTTAAGGGTACCGTCAAATCCGCATCACAAAAGATGATGTGCCCAAAACCACATTTCAAACATGGGACACTATCAGTTTCGAGTGTTATGCTTCGGGCTTACGAATGCCCGGGCAACCTTCCAAGGAGAAATAAACCGAACGTTCGCCAAACAACTCAGTCAGTTTGTCTTGGTTTACTTAGACGAAATCCTCGTTTTCTCCAAATCAATGGAAGAATACATAAAACATCAGTGCGAAGTCCTCGGAATCCTTCAGAATAGAAGTTCTTTGCAAAAGTGAGCAAGTGCAAGTTTTCACAAGATGAGCTCGAATACCTTGGACACATCGTTGGCAAGGACGGCATCCGTGTCGACCCACAAAAGGTCCAAGCCGTTGTAGACTGGCCACGCCCAGAAAATGCTGGGTAGATTCGGTCTTTTCTCGGCCTTGTAAACTACTTTTGATGGTTTATGGAAGGCTATTTGACCGTAGTAGTATCGCTAACCAGAATCACGCGAAAAGACGTGCGCTGGGAATGGACATCTGATCGTGACAATGATTTTTTCAAAGTCAAACAGCTTCCATCCACAGCATCCGTCCTAGCTCTTCCGGATCCATCGCAACCATGGGAGGTTCGATGTGATGTGTCGGTAGTATGACTCAGAGCCGTCCTCATGCAGAACGGTCACCCAGTCGCGTATGAGAGCCGAAAGCTCATCCGCGCAGAAATGCAGTACACGACTGGGGATCAAGAGCTCCTTGCAGTAGTACACGCTTTCAAGATGTGGCATTGCTACCTCAAAGGTGCTGAAGGGGGTGCTACGGTCTAAACGACCATAGCCCATTGGTGCTTTTTCAAATGCAACCAAACCTGTCAAGATGGCAGGCGCGTTGGAGCAAATACCTGAGCTGATTCTGGTTCACATGGGATGATCGGCCAGGACGCATCAATGTGGCCGGTCCACTAAGCCGACAGCCTGTGAAAGTTAGAACAACCACTGAGGTCGGTGGGTGTCTTATGGCCACTACAACAGCAACAATACAAACACGAGATCCCCCTGAACCTCTTCGGCAACCACCACAAAAGATAATCCATTGAAACGTTTTTCAAATAGGATCCGGATGGGATACTGTGTGGATTCTTGATTTCAAGACAAAGTTTGGACAAGTACGTACTGGTGGAGGCCGCAAGAATCTTTTGGCACGGAGAACAAGTTGTGCCAAACTCGGGAGACCTTCGAGCAAAGATTATCTCCCAGTTCAACGACCCGCCGGTCACAGGTCATGTGGGACCTTGTAAGACCGGATACGCACACTCGGACCACTATTGGTGGCCAGGATGGAGTATCGGTGTTCGTTAGTTTTGCATGACATGTGACCCATGTATTTGGAATAAGGATAGTAACAAAAAGCATGTCGGACTTCTCCAGCAGCTTCCCATTCATGAGACTCCATGGGAGTTCGTCAGCATGGACTTCATTACTGGTCTTCCGGACACGGCCCATGGCCACGATGCAATACTGGTGGTTGTGGATCTTCTGACGAAGATGGCACACTTCATTCCTAAAACCATCGACGTGAACATAAAGGAGACTGCTCGTCTCTTCTTTGAGAGTGTCATATTGTAAGACGGCTTGCTATTGTGCATTATCTTTGATCGAGATCAAAAATTTGCTAGTAAGTTCTGGCAAAAGATGCACGAGTATTTTGGCAACAAGTCGCAGATGTTGACAGCATTTCACCCTCAAACTAAAGGATAAACAGAGCGCATGAATAGTACTATGGAACAAATGCTCTGCATGTACGTAGACCCTGCCATGAATGACTAGGACAAATTCCTAGCACTGGCAGAGTTTGTGGTGAATAACTCGGTGAACGAGTCTACACAGTTGACACCGTTTGTGTTGAACACTGGTCGGCATCCAGTGGTACCCTCTTCATTGGTGAAGAGTGGGAGTACACAAGGACGGGTTCCTTCTGCTCAAGCCTTTGCTGAACGCATTGACTCCTTGTTACAGGAGGCGAAGGGTCACCTTCAAGCTGCTTGGCAACGACAAAAAGCATATGCCGAAAAATTTGCTATGAGGTCTTGTTTGACATTGGTGACAAAGTGTTGCTTAGCATTAAGAATCTTTGGCTGAAGTCGCTAGGGGCACAAAAACTTCTGCCGAAATGGATTCGACCGTTTCCGATCGTTACATGCATCGGGCCAGTGGCATATCGATTGCTGCTTCCGTCGAGTATGAAGATACATGACGTGTTTCATGTGAGCTTCATGGCTCCATACATGGCAGCGGGAACCGTTCAACCACCACCGGCAGTCCTTGCTGCCGATGGCCAATACGAGGTCCTTTGCCTACTCTAGCACCGAGAGTGTACTCTCTGGTTGCGGGTTGTTAGTGAATACCTTGTTCATTGGGCCGGGTGTGGACCTGAACATAACTCATGGGACCCCAAATCTCGGTTGCCCACAGGGGTAGTCAACGAGTATTGAAGGGATCTGGCACCTATCACGGATCGACGCGTGTCAGGGGGCACCACATAAACGCGGAAAAAATGAACAACGTTCTCACAGGGCGACATTCATGGACGGCAACCATAGGAGGTTGGGGACGCCCAACATGGTTGTCGCGCGGACGCTCCAGCCTAAAGGGGGGAGGCCACTAGCAGTGCTAACCAACAAGTTGCACCTTAGGTCCAACTTCCATGCACGTGTTCATATTTAGCTGGTGATTGAAATTATTAAAGTTTCTTCCACATTGTTGATGACTCACTGACTGACAATCCTGCTTGTTGTTCATGAACCGGGACAGTTGATAATGAGTGGGGAGGAATGTAGTGAGAGGGCCGGTTTGGCCCTCCCTCCTCACTGAAGCGAGGATGGTTGCGCACCACCCCTCGCGTCAGCGAGGGCTGGCCGGCGGCCAGCACTTCACTGGCCGCCGCTCAGCCTGCTGCCGGCCGGCTGGACGGCTGGCGGCCGGCCAAGCGACCGGCCGGCCACCAGCCGGCCAGCCGCCAGCCGCCGATCGCGGCCTCAGCCCGATCAGCGGCTGAGGGGCCACAAGGGCCTCGAGGGCGAGGCCTCGTGGCCTCGTGCCCTCGCCCCCCCAACCCTCCTTGCAAGCAACAAAGCGAGGACGAGGGATAGGGGAAGGGAGGACGAGGGATAGGGGGAGCGAGGTGAGAGCGAGGATGGAGGGGGCGTACGAGAGAAGTCGGCGCGAAATCACCGATTTTGTGCCGACGCATCAAAAACAAAACTTGAGTTCGTTTAGGATGAACGATGAGTTTCAAAATCAGAAAACTCGTGCAAATGCACGAGTTGAAGGTACAAAAACCCCCGGTTTGGGTCCCAAAACCAGGGATAAGGTCAAAAACGGAAATGGGACTCCATAGACTCGAATTATTCAATTCTTTCTGCTCTGGGTCGTTGATGACGATTGCTTCTCAGTCCTGCGAAGGGGGTAAACCCCTGACGCGGATTAAGAATGCCATTTTGCGAACTCCGACGACGAATTCAGGAGTTGGAGACACTGTTATAGGTGGTTAATGATGTGAACATCATAGGACTAATACAAGGATTCATGAAGATACTTTCTATCATAACTCAATTTGTGCAAAGTCTGATAGGTGTGAGGTATAAGGAGACAAGTCTATACCTCAAGGAGTGTTGGAGGATAGATAAGAGACGATACGAGGGAATACATCAAGCAGGCAAGGAGCCCTCTGGGGGCGTTTTTTTGGCTTATCGGTATTAGGAGCTTATCGTGAGCCATGTGAGTCCAAGGTGGGAGGTCAGAACACGAAAAACTTGGTGCTTTGTCAAGGAGGAGGAGGGAAGGAGAAATGGATGGTGGGAGGCCGATAAGGTCCTGTGCTGTAAAGAAGTAGGTAAAACTCAATATAGAGTGGAGTGGAACGTATAGCATCAAGGGTTATGGGTCCAAAATATGGGAATGGAATAAAGGATATCAAATTCAATATGTTTCTTAGCCTATGAGAAGACAAGGGAGGCCTAAGAAACACGGTGCCCAGTGTGATGTTGTAGGAAAAAATCCCCTGACTGAGGGAGAGATGCCAAAGGATGATGAATTAGCTTTGCACATGAGATGCGCGCATGCAGTGTGTTGATGAAAAAGCTCTTAAACGGAGAAAATGATTCCTAATCTTCCAGGCAACATATGGCTTGAAACCTTTATCATCTTGTGCAATGAGAAGATCCTCCCCAAAGAAAGAAATGATCTGTCATCTTAAAAAAAGTGTAGCTTACTCAGAATCAAAGTGTATCTCATCCCCTTCGTGTAAAAGATTGCTTACACTAGCCAAGGGATGCACTCAACTCCATGCATACGACACAAGGTAAACATGAAGGCCACAAGCCTTCACCCTCCTTTCCTCTGATGTGTACCCTTGCCAACATTTGTGTAGGTTGACATCACTGTAAGATCAAGATGGGATTTCCTTGTCTTCTCCCCTTGTAGCATACATGCCATGTTCATAGTTAAAAGTTACCTTTAATCCTTTCTTTGGTGCTTCAGATACTCAAGGCTTATATTCAAGGAGAAAAAGTCTGCATGAAGTGTATGGGCTAGAGTCTAGTCCCACCCTATCCCACAAAATATTTGTTGGCTGTAATCAAGGTGAGAGGCCTGCTACGAAGGAGATTCCATTGCGTCACTCCTCCACTCCTAGTTTGGCGCTGGGATCAAGTTTTCACGTGGCTAGGCTACATGGAGCGATAAGGATTTGGGATCCATGTTCACAACTATGCTACATGATGACGCCGTCCACTTGTGGCATGATCTGTCGCAGTCAAAATGGCAGAGGAGACTGTTAGGAATTCCTTCTTGGACGGCTCTTCCGATGATCTATGTTTTGGTCTACATTTTGTCAAAAAGTGGACATGGCTCTTACACTCTCTATCATGGTTTCAATGATCCATGCATGAAACTCTCACCTTTAGAGCTGACCTGAGCTCATAATCGACTCCTCTCCTTTCCTTCCATTCATTTGTTGCAAAATT
>SZWC01022890.1:27480-38670 GCA_023375785.1 Penium margaritaceum
AGCATTCTAGGAGAAACAACCCCTTCCCACTACGTCATTCCAACTTTTGGCATACTAAAGAGGCCTCCCTTTAGATCAAGATTCCAAATCTGAATTTTCTCCCCCCCCCCATTACCCTTTCTAACTATGATAGAGAGATATAGGACATTAGTGACTATCAACACAACTATCTCCTAAACATTGAGAATGAGTTCCTTGGAAGGTTATTGCATCCTGCCTTGCCCAAGTGCTTCCCTTCATCATGCATAAAGATCAAAATTTTCTTAGTTGAAGACAAAGCGTTTTCCATGCCCTTCTACAAATGTATGGTGTTCATCATTATGTAGTATGCTCTCAAGTCCCTCTCCAACTTCTATCTGTAGACTTTGGAAATGCCTACAATTCACTAGAGCATGTAAGAGATGTTTTCCAAGATCTCTTACACTTGGAATTCTACCATCCTTCCTTCAATGCTTTAAACTCCTTCAAATCCCTTCATGGATTCTTTATAAGTGTTCTATCACCAATGCAATCTCTCTCTAGTTTGGATAATCAAAAGGATGTACTTTTGCCCTCTTTTTTCCAGCTGCATGTATAAAGCCATAACGGGCCTTCTTTAAGCTTGACTGACAGGTATCCCTACACTCTTCATTCCAAACCCCTTGTTGGCTATGTTTATGACCTTCATTTGATCCCCTCCTCTCCTTGCGCAGCCACATTGTTAGAACGATTTCTATGCATATCTTATTCATTCTATGGCCTCCACACAATTATCGCTAGACTCACCTCATCTTCATTGGAAATCACACCCTCGTACCTTCCTCCCCTTCAGTCTCTCCCTTCCAAACACGTTCAGGTTACATGCCAAATATTCTCATCCATGTGTATCCAAATTATGCATGGGAACTAGTGGTTGAAAAATCAAAACAACAGTCTCCACGGGGGCCAAGGCTTGCATTCTGGTCCAATCCCAATTCATTGCCATCCATACCATGCTCGACCGAAAGCTTCCCTTTTACTCATTTGTGTTCCCTCACACCCTTGGACATCTATGTAACAATAATATCCGCATTATTATTTCTCGTCACCTTACAACAGGCGTGAAAATGTTTATGCTGGAATTCAATGACAGCAATTGGACTTTGCATGCCCAGCTAAGACCTTGCGTGCTGTGAGGGTTTTCTGGCCCGGGTAAACTGTTTTGGTCTTTGTCCCTTTTTTTATGGCTTTTTTGTGATTTGTCCATAATTCTGTTTTGTTTTCATATTGGAAATTTGTAGTTTGGCTCACCAGCGGTGTTTGACACTTGTGAGATGCATTGGTCTGGTCATGAATGACTTCACAAAACGTGCGATGTGTGGCTGTGAGCACGTGCACCGCACTAAACACTCAATGTTCTGCATTAAAATTTCAAACCTTGAACAATGAACTGCAAGAGAGAAGTGCGCACTTAAGGAGTTGAGACCATACCGACAACTTAACTTGTCCATGTGTCAAATGCCCCACCATGATGTTGACTTTGTTCTAAACACCCACACCTCCACCACACTTTGTCATGCTTTTTCATTTTTGCATCCACCTTTCACGTACTATAACGGTATCACCATCACATTGGAAGGCTGAAACTCTCATCTATTCACCCTCGATGGCGCTTTAACTATAAAGATCACGTATCTTCTTTCTCAAATCGAATCCCTTTTTAAAATTGCCACGGAGAAACATTGGAGGGACTACCTCTCTACCAAACAAGCTTGTGTATTGATCATGACCCCATGTCATATTGAGCATGGAAAACTATGTTTCAAGATTCCTCCACATGTACTATCCAAAAGGAAACTATAAGGTTCCATGCGATTATACCAAAGGTACTTTTTTTTCAATCGAAAGCATGGATTTTACAGTAATTTGAATAAGCTTCCCATTCTCATGTTGGCAATCATTCACTCATTCAAGATGTGGTGGTAATACCTGAGATATCAAAGTATGTGTCATGTGCACTACACACCTTTCCCCTAAGCTTCTGAAGACCAAGCCAACATTAGAGCTTTCTACGGAATCAATGGATGGATTTTCTTGAGCCTACATTCAATCATTGTAACAAGCACAGGCCTGGAGGAATTCTCCTAATGATGATCACAATCGACGATGTTGATTTCATGTCCAAGATCAGCAATCTCAAAATTGAGCAAGACATGTTCTTCAATCAATTGCCTTTAAGCAGTCATGAATTTTTGAGTGGATGAGTCAATGCAAAATTCTAGGTTGATTCTCTATATTGGGAATGGAAACATGTTTTCATGCTACTAAGAGAATATCTTGTAGGTATTGGAGGAGTGCCGCAACACCAATCTTAGTGGATGCTTTGGTAGCAAAGAAAAACCTCTCAAGAAGCTTGTAATGTACTACTCATGGGACAAGATGCAAGCAGACTTTGCAAACTAGCACAAGGCGGGTGACGATTTCAAAGCACATGTGTCAAGCCGGACCAAATCCCTGGGTTTGGTCATTGCTTTGGGTGCTCACGGCATCATAACCTGACATACCGATGGAAATCACTAAGCAGTTTCTCATACAAACATATGTGCTTGACATGATACTTGTGGTTGTGCATTTCTTCTCCAAAGCGACATATTTTATCTCAAGAACAAAAATGGTCACCACCGAGGGGACTACTTGATTGCTCCTTAACCATGTCGTGCACATGCATGGCATATCATGCATCATCACAAGAGACACGACTAGAATTTTCATGAGAAAATCATGAGATGTTTCATCCTAGACGTAGAAGATTGTTTGAACTCTATAAGTGGTAATTCTTGTTCCTTCATTCATATTCCACCATGTATCCCTTTAAAGGTTTAATGACATTTCAACGAGGGCATTTTGGCTTGCTACCTTGACTCTCGTCATTTCATTACTAGAGTTTGTGCTAACATGGACCACTCTCCACAAGGCTAAACTGAATCATTGCAAACCTTATCAATGGGTTAACACAGCCTGGTCAACTTCTTGACGGTGCTAAGCGCCTTACATTCCTGAAACCCTTTGAATTCTTGACGGAATTTCTTAAAGTGGCCACTAAGGATGTGACTACGCACAGGATGCTTGCTTCAAATGTCCAAGACCTCAAGTAGGTCTCATTTGTGTTCTGACACTTGTGTACATGCGCTAGATAGTTCCAAAATCTGTCCTTGAACTACACTTACTAGTCATTCCAAATAAGCCAAGTGTTCTTTTTTCCTGAATTTTGTCGTGTTCCACAACTTCTACCTGCTACGCACAAGTTTTCCACTATGCATAACACTATCCCGTTTGCTGATGTTCTCTTTCCAATGTTTCAACCTATTGTGACCACTGTTGGAGGCACACAACAAAAGTTCTAGGAGTGTTGTTGGTCTCTGAAATGTTTGCAAGTGACTTGTTGGAATCATGGATTTTTGTAAACTTAAGCTTTCATTGTTCTTCTTTTGCTTCTTGAATTGTTGCAAGGTTTTGAGGTATTCATTTCTGAAAGGTCACAACATGGCCTCACGGGTGACATAATCAACAAGCACGTACGATGCCTCCTATGTCTCATTTTTTTCACATAGTTCAATGTAACTACTAGATGCTCTACCACTTGTTGTTCTAGTTTATCTATTCTTGATCACAAACTGCTTTAGAGTGGCAATTTCTTTACTCGTGCTGTTTTTCTACCTTCCACCTCTTAACCACCAACAGCTGGGTCCAACTATTATTAACACCTTTCATGAATGTAAGCAAAACTTGGGCCAGGAATGTAGTGATAGAAATGTCCATTCATGGAGTTTTATGACCCGTACACATTAGCAAGGTCACATCTAGCAATTAACGCACATTTCATTGACAACATGCATTCACCTGATTTGCGATGGCCCAAAACTACAGAAGCTAGGCCGAGCAAACAACAAGCGGGTAAACTCCAGGTCGCCCCCATTTTCAGCCGACCATATTTGAAACTCCCCCATTATGAGTATTATGGCTACGTCATGCCCATTTGAAATACTTACGTCTAGGTCGCCCCCATTTCTTGAATCACTTTCCAACATACCCGGCCCCATTTTCAAACTTATCGCTACCTCACCCCTCTTGTTTTAACGAATTGTCAAGGCTTAGGGTTTACGGATGTCAATGTCGACAGAGAGTTCTCTGTACGTCATCACTCGTGCACCACAGTATTGCTCTATGTACGGAATGAGACCATACAAAAGTAGTTTGATGTTTCGGTGATGTGAAAGTTTGATCAATACGTTTGCATGTTGGATTTGTCGTTGCAAACACTTTATTTTTGGTAGATGTTCTCGAGACCTTATCATGGGGCATTGGTGATCTTGTCCATCGCAGCGGACTGGTCCACATCAGCAATTGCCGCCAAGAGTTACCGAACGACCCTATATGAACTGTTGTGCCAGCTGGGCGATAAGGGAATGTGCATCCCGGGACTAAGTGATGGCTCTAGCGCTGCACAATCACCAAACTACCACTTAGGTGTATGAAACCTTCATCCCGTTATGATATGGTCATGGGCAGGTACATTCTGCCTGGCCAACATCGCAGTCGCATGTCCTATCCCATACAAAAAGTGCTTGGACGAAACAAGAGTTCGACTTCTGAACCAGTTGAATGCATCGGTTCACACCGTGAACAGCTGATTTTGTGAGTACCGCTTCCTTGTTTGAGTCAGCATTATTAATCACATGTTAACTTTCCACCTAACCTCAAAATCTGGCAACATGTTGGATCGACATGGACACAGACGGATGACCGAACGGCCTGGACTATCCTGGATGTGGTACTCCCATACCGGATCCCTCGGAGGTTCATCAGGAATGGGTCGCATTCAAGGAGGACTGGGATCGGAATGTAGTATGCCACAGGGAGTGGGGCCATGAACGACTATCACGGGCCATATGTCTTGTGACTCTGGAATAGATGGCATGGAACTTGGGGAAGCCCATGCCGAGTTGTAGGCCCGTCAAGTGTCCTGAGCCATGGGAGCTGTGGGTATGGTCCGAGCCACTGAGTCCTTATTGGCATGTGCTCATGTTATCATACACCACTTTTGGGCAATTCATGTTCACCTTTTGTAAGGGCACATGCAAATGTAATCACAAAGTTATTCCTACAATGCCCTTCTTCCGGTGTGCAGTATTTAAGTATGATTTCGAGTTTTCATCTCTATCTTGCCCTTTTAATGTGGCCATGTAGAGCACGGATTTGCAAAATAATGTCCATAGTACCCAATTTCCATAACATACTCGTGAAAGAACCATAGAATCATGCCTAGTTGGCCCAATGTTTGTGGTCTTAAAAAGTAGGTTGTCCTGGACAGTATGCTTCTGACCAAAATTTCCTAGTGACAGTCTTCATACACAAGTTGGAAAAAAAAATCAAGTAATTTCAACCATGTTTTGATAACTAGTTTTCTGCCTACCCACATGTTAGAGTTTATGCAACAAACATGGCTCACTCGTCTTCATATGCATTCACCAACGACAAGTACTCCTGGAGTTGTTCTATAGACCAGATGACTCATCTTTTGCATTCACATAGTGAATTGTTTGTAGAGTTATTTCAAGTATGGAGTGTCTGTTGTGCCTTTCCAAATTGTTAAATGAATTCATACAGCATTGTGTCTATTCAACACCTTTAAAGAAGGCTAAGGATGATCATGTCCAAGGGTAATACACAAGAGAGAGGCTGCAAGTCAAGTGTCTAGCATGGTGAAACAAGGCTAATGAAATGAAATGAAGAAAGAAGTTGTAGTGCTTCATCTGCAAGTGTAATGCAATGGAGAGAGATCACACGGAGCAATTCACTCTTGCCCATGCACTGGCAAACTGTGCAGCTTGCGGATCACATCACAAGCTGTACAAGGACACGCATCTCCGCACTCCACTACATCATAGAACAATTCCTCTGGTTGGCCACGTGTTATCTGACCATCATCACATGTCCCAACATTGAGGCGCCACAACCTACATTACCCCCTAACAGAAACTCCTCTCTTTGACCTCTGTTTTCCTGATTTTGAGGAAACTTGCAGAGGCATGAGTAGGAAAGCCTTGTGCACGTGCACGCATTGGTGGAACACACATAATCAGTGAAGATTTGTCTAAGAAGTTGATGAACAATGCATACTCCTTGAGCATGCACGTAGCAAAGAGCACATACAGCAAGGGTTAGTGCAGCAGTTACCTTCACACCACACCACTGTCAAGCACAAGGTCAAGGTCTGGAAGTCCCATCTTTGGCACGAGCTTACGCACCATGGCATACTGATGCCTAAAAGCTACCTCCTCTTGCTCATGTCTTGCCCTCCTTGTCTCCTCGTCTTGGTCGTACTCCTTGTCAAAGGTCTCGGATGCAGTCCACTCAATTGAAAGATCATCCACAAGAGTTGGCCTGGTGACCACGATCAAATTGTTATTATCCTTCACTCCTGCACTGTCCTCCTTGTACTCCTCCTCATCCTCCCCCTCCTCTCTCTGATCCTCTCATGTCACAGACTGGTCCTTTGTTAGCTCGCCGTCCATAGAGTTCACGAAAGTCGTTCCTGTATGTGTGGCTGTAGGAATGCCAGCTAGAGCTGCTACATCCACGTTAATTGTATTAATGAGAAGGCTTGCTGCATCTTCCATGTCAGTGGTTGTAGCAACCTAGTATGCGCGCAGGTCACCAATGCACCCTGCAGCCATTTGCGATGGTTTTGGCATGGGTGGGTTCATGCAACGACATTTTGGGTGACCCTTCTAGCCACACTGACCAGAGATATGGTTGGCACATAAGAGATTGCCTCTCCGCTTGCGCCTACCTTGCGACCAACCCATAGAATGATTGCCAGGTGCTTGCCACCCTGGTCCAGGAGGCTCCCCCTCACAGTCTTGTTCCGGTGGCGCAAGCCTTAACGTCTTGAGGTTCACCTGTGGCATGGGGTGGCCATGGCATTGCTTCCATTTGGCCACACTATACGCCATGTCGGTGTAGCCATCCGGGGTGACGCCGTTATTGAGGAGCACTACACAATCGTGCACACATGGGATGCCAAACTCCTGGTAGCGGTCGCAGCTGCACTTACATGTGCGGCAATGCACCTGCCACGGCACACCCCTGCTACAAGTCAGTGTCGTCATCAGGTTCCTGGTGTGCACCACCTCGTAGTCTTTGGTCTCCAGGTAGTTGTAGTATAGCACCTTTTCCGGTGTTGTCGCCCACATCTTATCATGGCTGGTGCCCATGAAGGAATTGTGTGCCAACTTCCTCCGCGTCGCCCACAACGTTTTCATGAACGGGTACAACTTGGAAAAGCAGTAGAATGGGAAAAGTTTCCTCACCTCAATGATACATGTGTTCAATGATTTTGGGGTGTCACTTGTGATGTGCCCTCCACACCTCGGTGGACTGTGGAACTGGCTCTTGCATTGGAATGGGATTCCGCCTTCGAAACCTCTTCCAAAGACGTAGGTGTATGCCCCCCTGATTGCACTCCACCAGCTCCAAAGAGAGCTTGTCATAATCCTCATGCTTAGGTGAGGTGTTCACCAGACGTCAAAAGATCTCCGATGCGGTCTTAGTGTAGGTCACACAAATGTTCTCCTTAACATGAAATGCATAGTTCTTGTTCAATGCATGAGGGACCAACTTATGCATGGCGGCCAGGATGGCAGCATCTCAATCACCAGTGATCGTTGTGCCGCACTACCGCAGCATCTAGTACACGTTTGTAAGCTGGAGGAGGAACCAACTCTAGTTGTTTCCGTCCCCTTGCTGATGATGGCGTAGGCTATGGGGACATTGTTTTTGTTGACATCAAAGAACTGGATAACAAGGAAACTTGTTTGTAGCCAATTCTTCAAGAACATCCCGTCTAGGGTGACGATGCGGTGCACGTGCGACCACACCTTACCGCAATCCCCGGGCGCCACAAAACCGCGTTGGAACCTTTCTTTTGGCTGCTTCGCAACGGCAACTGTGTTCAGGTAAACCCTCATGAGCTACATGTGCACAAAGATGTAGGGACATGTATGAAATTTCTTGCAAAAAAAGTCAAAGTGTGCGATGTGGACGAATAGTAAAATGAAACCTCACCTCGGCACAGTCTGTGGGGATGAGGGCCTGGGAGGTTGCCTTCTCTCCCATCGCTTCCTCTTGCGCCTTGTCCCGAGCCCTCCACATGAGCTGGTAGCCAATTTTTTCATGGCTTACAGCTTCCATGATAGCACGAAAAGCTTTAGCGTCAGTGGTAGGGTCTATGGCCACCGTGTCTTGGATGCGTCGTAAGACCCACTTCGTTGTGCGTGCGGGATTCCCCTTAGTTTGGCCAGGGGTCGACGTACGACGACACCACACATCTGTGGGACTTGCTGCTCATGCACACACGGATGACCCAGTCACACCCCTCGCTCTTCTGGCTGCGACAGCGCACCACTATACGGTCGGGCTTTGACCGCTCCCAAATCAATGGAAATCACTATTGGACTACGTAGTCCTCGGTGGCGCTGCGACACTCTTCCATGGTTTGGAACTCCATGCCTCTCGGGAATCGTGCCCTGTCTAGCCTGCCGTCATCCTCGTCGGGGGGCGGAGGGGGGTTGCACTCCAAAGAAAAAAGAGCATTCAGTATAAGTGATTGGGCTTTCAACCTATAGTGTGGCAAACGGCGACGAAGGACGCTTCCGATTCTGCGATGGCTCTTTCTGCTTCCATGTGCGCGGTGTTCGGTGCTAGACTTCGGGCTACCTGTAGTGGGAAGCTGTCCTAGCAAGCACTCCAGGCCAGAAACGGGACGGGCCATTGTGCATTGACATGAAGGATGTAGGTCATACCAGTTGGTGGGTTGTACCCTTTGAGATGGACACACACGGTTTTTCCTTCTTTATACGTCACGAGTCTCGAGTCTGGGGATCTGGGGGTCATGGATGCAAGTAGCACAACTTCTTGCTGTGCATCCTATTCATCATGCTCTCTCATGTATTCATCCCACTCCTCGAACAAGAGGAGATGGATGGGTTCAACATATTTGGAAACTTGGTCCACCGTTAGCAGATCCGGATAGTGAGGTCCAGGCGACAGCTGCCTACGAACGCAACGTGTGGCGTAAACGATTTACTGCTTTACACTTGGTGAGCAGAGCGACGTTGAAGCCACCATACGGCCAGAGTGAGGGCATGTTGGCGATAAAAATGAAGATTAGATATGTACAATCCCCCCATGCCCCTAAATCACCCGCTGCGAGAATGCTGGCCACTGCCATGGGCACGACGCCAGACCGGTCGAGGGGCATTCGGGTTGTCCAGGCCTCGACGATGCAACATGCAACGAAGAATGAGCAACGTCAGCGACCCCTGCCAGCTCCTATGTGCACTATGACCGGACGTCGGGGCACTTGACCATGGTTCAAGGGAGGGTGGAGGGGGGGTGTTAACTTTGCAAGATTGTGAGCGTTCACACATTCGTCAACGTGTTGTGATTTGTGACGTTCCTGTCGACCTGTACAGTTTACTGTGACCACTCGGCCGTGTCCATGCCCGTGCGCATCCCTGATGTAGACCCCGGTGGTACCGGTGCATCGTCTGGTTGTGGACTACCAGCTTGGAGCTGACCGAAGACCGTCCCAGAGCTCTGGACGCTACCAGGGACCTCTTGTAGTTTTTCTGCAGCACGTAAGAGTTTATCGGTGGACTGGTGGTAGGCCTGATTTGCATGTTTTTGCTTTTTGTGTTCACCGTGTGATGCGAGATACATGCATGTGACCAGCCGTAGCGTTTGGCTTGTGATTATGCACGTCTAGGTTCAGACGGCGTAGCGTTCTTACATGTCTATGCTGAGTTACGACCAAAACAGTAGTTTTAGGCCGGTTTTAGGACAGACCTTGTGCTACCACGTGAGTGTTGTGATTTGTGCCGTTCCCGTACAGTTTACTGTGACCACTCGGCCGTGTCCATACTCGTGCAGATCCCTGAGGCAGGCGGCCCTGGTGACACCGGCGTGACGACAGGCGGCGGACTACCCGTCTGGAGCTGACCGACCACTGTCCCAGAGCCCCAGATGTCACCGGGACTCCTTGCTGTGTCTTCTACGTCTTGCAGGCGCCTTTCGGCGGACTGGGCATGAGGCCCATTTGCATGTTTTTGCATTGTACACTCGCTGTCAGTCAATGGATGCATGCATGTGACCAGTCGTTGCGTGCGTCTTTTGATTCTGCACGTCTAGGTTCAGACGGCGTAGGATTCTGACATGTGTGCGCAGAGTTACGGCCAAAACAGTGGTTTTGGGCCGGTTTTAGGACAGCTCTTGGACTGCCGCGTGCGACACCCGCTGTGCGCCGCGGCAGGTATTTATGCCCTGGACCTGTCAGTTGTCATTTCTCTCTGCATATGCTATATTGAAGCATTCTGACACTTGGACTTGTGTCTCCNGGCGTAGGATTCTGACATGTGTGCGCAGAGTTACGGCCAAAACAGTGGTTTTGGGCCGGTTTTAGGACAGCTCTTGGACTGCCGCGTGCGACACCCGCCGTGCGCCGCGGCAGGTATTTATGCCCTGGACCTGTCAGTTGTCATTTCTCTCTGCATATGCTATATTGAAGCATTCTGACACTTGGACTTGTGTCTCCTAGCCAAACCCTTGTCGTTGTGTGTACGACCTGTGATTGTCGTCACCGTCTGACTAGGCACTGACGCCCGGTCAGCGGCCGTGTTGCAAGGAAGCTTCTACGCACTTTCTCTTGGTATCAGAGCAGTGAGACAGTTCTCACTGAGCTGCGCAGCAGAGACGCAGCAGAGCAACAGCAGTGAGAGTCACCGCTGCAGCAGTTCTTCTGGGACCCGTTGGAGACAGCCGGTCGCCGTCCGCGTACTCCACCCACCACGTGAGATCGTAGCTGCTGAGGCAGCAGCAGCAGCGCGTACCGCCACACAGAGGCGTGTGGCGGCTGCGGTGCGTGCAGCCGCCATTCCCCCCCCACAGCCGCAGCAGCAGAGCAGCAGCAGCAGAGGCGGCGGCGGCGGCCGCGCAGCAGCAGCGCACCAGCAGCGGCCGCCACAGCAGCGTGGCAGCAGCGGCGGCAGCAGCAGTGCAGCAGCGGCGTCGGCAGCAGCAGCGCAGCAGCGGCAGCGGCACAGCAGCAGCAGCGGCAGTCGCGGCGGCAGCAGCAGCGCAGTAGTGGCAGCAGCAGCAGCGCGCGGCGGCGGC
>SZWC01022891.1:22939-41722 GCA_023375785.1 Penium margaritaceum
ACCTCTCCGCTCTACCACAACATCCTCCCTTGGCCACTGACTCCTCCCTCCTACTGCATCACCCACTCTCCCTCTCGCCTGGCCCCGTCCCATTCAAAAGACCTCCTCTCTCCCCAACCTCCTTCCCAAAGAGCCCCCCCAGTCCATGACTTCCCACGCCGCCCCTCAACTCCCATCTTTCCCCATCCAATATTCACTTCCAATCCTCCCCCCCGCACCCCCTCCTTCCCCTTCAACGACCTCGCCCTTCGCAGCCACTCCCCGTGCCTCTCCGACCTCTGACAACCCTTTTCGAATCTCCCCTTTTCCCCTCTACGATCCCTAACCCCACCCCACATCAATCACCCGCCCCTCTCATTCCCTCGCCGTCCAGCACCAAAATCTTCCCGCCACCGTTCTTGCACCACTCGCAATGCCCTTCCCACCATTTCTCCCGCCCCCCAAACCAGGCTCCGCTTCCACGTTGTTGTCTCTCCACCTCTTCTGCCGCTCCACCGCTTCGACCAAACCAGATGAGAGCCGATCACACACACATCTCCGCTGCATCCTCTTGCCACACCCCTGCCCTCGTGCCTTCAGCGCGCTCCCCTTTCCGCCGCCTACTAACCCCATGTCAGCCTGACCTTCCCACACCCTGCCCTCTCTAATAAGGAAGACGGATGCACATTCCACCTCAGCACCGCACCGGGCCCGCACTACGAGCACGAGCGCTGCAACCTTTACCACACGCTGCGCCAAGTCTGCCCCGCCCGCTGCAGAAAACCACTCGCCGACCAACTACGGCCCTGCGGTTGTTCTACATCCGCACGCCTCCCATCTCTCCCGCCTCCACCGCCATGCGCCTCACCAGTCCGTCGATCTGCACGCTTCTCAACGGCTGCTCCTTCTCCTCTGACGCCGCTGCCTGCGCGAACGACCGCACGGGAGCCGCCGCNGCACCTCCGCCTGCACCGCACGCAAACACCACCACCACCCCAGCCCCGCCATGCGCCGACACACAGCCATCCAAAACACCCCTGTCAGCTTCGCTTGCGTACTGCAGATTCTTCGGCTCCCCGCTGCATCCCAACCAAAGGCCTTGCGGGGGGCGGGAGGCGTGCGGAACTGCACCGAGAGAGGGATTCCGCTCGAAAAAGGTCCACGTGGCAGGGACGTACCGCCGGCTGCGGCGTCTGCCATGTTGGGAGTTGATTTGCCGGGTGAGCTTACAGACGGAGTTCCGCACGAGTCGCGAGGGAGGGGGAGATGGGTCGCGCAGAGAAGCGCTGCTGATCGCGCGGCAAAAAAGAGACCCTGCGAAAGCGGCAGGTGATGGAAGACCGGACGAGGCAGGGGGCCGCGGCTGGTGGCAGTGGCAGACCGGTACAACTTGGGGGGATCAGGTCCAGTCAGGTGAAGGGGCTAAGGAGAGGCAAGCCTCTCGCGCACTAAGGCACGGAGACGTCAAGGCTACGACGGGTTGGACCTGGCCGAAGACACAGCGGGCGGGCTGACAAAAAAGTGTCGAGTACGGAGACCAACGTGGCAAACCGACCGATTATTGCCTTCATAATGATGGTTTGCGGCTTCACCTATCTTGCATTCGGATTGTAAGGTGGTCGGCCGATAGCTCATGAAATCAGTGAGGTGGGAGCCCACCCATACGACAAGCCGAGGAGCTGTACTTGGGCCATGAATAACGTGTCTTGGTGCCCCTTGCCCCTTGTTGCCTCCGTAACCTTCGGAGGCAGGGGGCTAGCTCCACACAAGACAAGCCAACAGGAATAAGCCCAGCCTAAAGAGATATGTGCAACAGGGTATGATATGAGGGGTTACCTATCCATGTACCAAAGCTTTCAAAAATCATTTCCAAAACTCAAACTTTGCATACGAACTTGATGTAAGGGCTGATTTTTCTATTCCATAGCCACTACATCTACCACTGCCCACAAATGCATACAATGGCCATCACAAAAAATGACATTAGATTTATTTTCAATTACAGGGGAATTCCATTACCTCGAATACTTGGAAGGGGACTCCGCCAAAGCAAGTCGACAACACGCAGACATGTCCTACACACTGATCATGCACCAACTGACACTCTGTGAAAAACCGGAATCGTCAAAGCACTTCATACGTGGAAACCACTGTATTTAGAGGAACTGGTCGCAAATTTTGAAAAGATATGTGCGGTGTTGTTTTCAAAAAGACTTCTAAATCTTTCTTGTAATGGCTATATGCCTGTTGAAACAATTATACCGTACTGTCTTTTATATTCGCCTATTTTCTAGAACCCAATTTAGTGACAGTTAAATTCGACTATAATTTATGGTCATATAATTTCGGACCTGTTCGTCCAAGGGCTACAGGTATTATTTTGGTGTTTTCTATTGGTCGAACTGGGGTTCATCTCCTTGGTGTGTCCCCAGAAGTTCGGCTTTCGAGTCTTCAAATGTCGAAAGACGAAGACCGAAGTCGCACGGGCGACCTGCGAAGCGAGCTCGAAACTCGCTTCGCAGCTCGCCCATCCCTTCTGGACAGCAAAGAACGCCGTTCGGAAGGGAGTCCATGCATCGGACGGCGTTCCGATGCTTGAAATCTCCCACTCCAATACGCAGACCCTGGTTGACTGCACGCGGAACGTGGATACATCACTTTCCGTGTGTAGTCCCTAGTAGACTGCACATGGAACATGAAACTGTGTGTAGACATTTACGGGTTTGGTAATTTCTAGAGTGATTCGTCCAGTACAACAGAATTTATTAGGTGCTCGAATAGACGAAGGAAAATAATTATTTTAGTCGAACATAAGAGACACTACGGTAGCATGTACTTTTTCCGTTTTCATTTGACATCAGATGTTGAATTGTTTTTACCACATATACGAACAGGTCCTAACAGGAGATCAAATGAAGCAATCTAGAACTGTCACGACTGGAGAACAGTCCCTACTGATGTAAAGATGTGGAAAAATACTACATGCCCAAAACTAATCCTTGTCAGCAAACCAATATCATGTTTGGCTTTTTAGTGGTTCTAGTCACAAGTGTTACGACTGGACGTGTTTGAGAGCCTGATTCCTTCATCCCTCCCCTGGACAATTTTCTATGACATCTCTTAAAATGAGAGACTTTCCCAATGATGTGTATAACTCATTGCGACCACTCGGATGTGTCCATGACTGTGCCAGTCACAAACGCACAGCCACCTGGCGCCAGAGCGCAGTCGCATGGTCAACCACGTATATACAATTACAAGGCATCTGTTGTGGCGTGCTCGAGACTTGCCAGGGCCCTTTCTTTGTGTTCTTAAGCTTCTAGGATGTTCTCAATCAACAAGCCATGGGCCCGATTTGCATGTTATTGCATTCTCCATTCAAATCAATATCCAGAACTACAACTCGTGTGCGATCATTGCGTCCGTGGTTCCGGGGCAACCTTACTAATCGCAACATGCAGCTTCACTCGTGTTTGTGACAAACTATTTCTGCTGTGTGCTAATCCGTTCTTATACAACTATGTAATTTGGGTTCTTCACAAAACATGAATTTCCCCTTGTCCAGACCTTTGTTGTTCGTACTTTTGCCGTTCTTGACATTTTGAGCAATGAATGATGCAAGGTTGTAACTTCACTAACGACACTACTAGGGAGCTTCCATGCATTTTCTTCGAGTATCGCAGCAGCAGGGTTGCTATTGCAAGGGCACACAACGGAGATAGAAGAATAGAAGTAGGATTGGAGTGCGCAGATGCAACTGAAATCTTGGAATGACCAACCACATCGTCCAGTGTTTGACAAGGAACGTCAGCCCATAACGCCAATCATGACAATGAGTTATGGTTAGTCACCCTAGATTCATACACTCGAAAATTGGTGCATTAATGTAACGGAACGGACGGAACCCTTGGCCAACTAGGCCAAAACCGTGGTGCTGGAGGGTCTCCGACCCTCAAGCCATCCCATCCGCCTGCCCACAGGCCAGGGACCCCGTGCGAGCTACGTCGGACCGGCCGCGCGCTACGATTAATAAGTATATTTTTTGTTCACACATTTTTCAAAAATCATTAACATCAATTTATGTTACTTGAGCCCAGATTGACATTCCTTATACAAGGTATTAGTTAGGGCAGTTCGACCTCAGGGCCTGGGTTCACCTAGCGGCTCGCTTAGGAAGCCCGTTTCGCTCCTCCACCAACCAAAGGGCCCCGACGGCCAATCTCATCAACCGCAGAGCCCAGTCGGCCTATCTGAGCAACGACAGGGCCCTTTGAACGGGATCCTGCTTGTCAGAATCACGATCAGGATGCGTCGAGGGTCGACACAAGTCATTGACGGAAGAGAGCGAAAGACTTGATCGGCGGATTTGTGAGCAGCTGAAACCGACGATTTTGTTTCATCGCAAACACAGTCTTTTTCCTCGGTTTGTCTTGTAAAATCTCATGAGCCATTCGATGCACCGCGACTACATAGGATGCAAACGACCTTGGCCTTCTTTTGACGGCGGGGAGCCTGAGACCGGCTCATGAGCCGGCTTTCTCGAAGCGCGAGGCTCACCGCAGGGCTCTCGCGTTGGTCGCCGGCTGAATGCGGGCTCCGGTGCTGATGGATCCGGCGATGCGGGTCCTCGCCTCGGGTCTGGTTGTGAACCAGGGCCCCCGGGTCAATTTGGCCTATTAGTTATCATGGATTATATGTAATATGTACTAGCTTTTGTTAGAAGTCCATGTTCACTAATATGTTACTTCCCAATACACTTGTCAGTACACAGTTTTAGGGGTGAGGTGATTGGTCATGTATGATGACAATAACCATGTATGATGACAATAACCAGGAGAAAATTTGGCAGCAAAGGTTATCCCGAAATTTGAAAGCAAAGGTTACAGCAAGAGATGCTATTGGGTCGTCCATGATTCTTCTTGGAACCTATGATGATGATGCACCTACCATTATTTCGAACTGGTCACAATGAGGTTTTTGTAGTTAACCATTTGGGCACTTCAGAACTTGTAGGAAAGCCCATCTCACAAGACTTCCACCACTCCCGTCTGCTTTTCTTGCACTTCACTATCGAAAGAAATGTTTGTACACTCACACATCTAGAAATTTCATCGATCTGAGGGTGACATGAGAATTATGAAGTTTTGGCTCTTTTCAGATTTGGTTTACCTTGGAACTACCAACATTGTCTTCATCATTTCAAGAGTATCTATCCTCTACATTGTGCTCCATTTGGACAACCCTTATGCTCCCATTATCATTGTACGCTGTTGGCATCATTATCCCGAAGTAGCCATGTCTTTGGCTGAAAGATCAATTATTATGAGCATATTACCTCGTTGAAAAGCATTCCCCAACATTCATTCCATGAATTTCAGTTGGTCCACTTTAGAGTGAGCAGCAAAACCCCTCCTCACCTCACCTCCAGGTCTTACCATTGCACCAAGAACAACACCAGTGACATTTGTAGAGTCCACAACGGTAGCGGGTTGGTTGTGTTGCGTTGGACTGGGCTCCGTACTCCTTGACCGCCTTACAACATCTCTATCAAGGGAGCAGGTATTGAGGAGGGGATGTCAATTCTCTAAAAGGCAATTTTTGCATTTCCCACACCCATAGAGGCAAGGAGGATGCAATTAATGGTCCCACATTCATTTCCCAAACCTATTTGAGTGGGTGAAATGTTGCTTGAGGTTAGTTTAGGGCATCGACACTCATGGTTTTCATTATTTACAAGGGCAAGGGGCTAATTGGCTTCACATCATTGGAGACAACGTCTTTTTGTATGTAGGTCATTGCTAACCATTAGACGCAAATCTAACAACGGAAAAGTCGGCAAAGCATCATATAAGAGGAGATCCAACATATGCTATTGGCACGTTCCGACGTGCACTAGCAGTCGAGACATACAGATTGGGATTTTGTGGTTTGCAGTAGATGGGTAGTCCACCTCACGCATCATAGCCACGCTACAGCGTGACTTGAACAAGAGCATCGTGTTGATGGAGTAGATTTATCCAATGACATCTAGGAGATGCATGTGGAAATTCGGACCGCAAAGATGCGTGCCCTTGAGGAGCGATTGAGATAGCTTCATCTGCAAACACCCCATGACACTATGGTTGGTTAGATTACTCAGCTACAGATAACATCCTTCTCGTTATGGATAAACTGCATCTCATAGAAATCTCCCCTCCCCTCGCATGCTTGCTTCAATATTAATGGTTGTCCTCTCCGCAGAGCGGAGATTAATGGATTTCGAGACACCTTCTCCCCATTGCAGGAGTGAGTCCAGATTTGACGACTGTGAGGTGATGTTGTAGGTATGGGCCGACACAAAGGGATAATTTTCATGCTACTTCAATCGATGATAGATGGCCCATCCCCACCGCGTTCAAGCAGAAGTGTGGGCGATGCAAGGCGTCCTCTACATGAATAGACAAGAGCTGGGCATCAACTTTTGGTCCTTCTTGGGTACAACCGGGATCGTAATGAGGACAGGTCATTGCCATGGGTTGGAACTGGTGCTTACCCTTGTTACGATGGAGATTCATGTGACGAGGTCATATCACCTCACCAAGTTCAACACTCTTGGACAAAGATATTCTGAGTGGAGAGGTAACTATCGACAATGTCGAATACATTTCTACACTTGCCTAGATATTGCTAGTGGCTTATATCACCAGGCTCTCACGACCATCATGAGATGAGCCCACATAGATTAATCTTACATGTTTTCAAGCTTTGAATTCACCGCTTGTGAGGATCTATCCCATCTCCTCGTGATCCTTCCTTGGAGACAAAGCTGCTTGTTACAGAACATTGCAGCCGAGAAGTAGCCAATAGATTGCCTAAGGAATAGCCCACTCGTTATGGTGAGGATGCCAACGCCGATGACCACCTCCTAATCTAGCTATATCACTCTATCTCTCTATCCCTATCCATCTCTGGCGGCAAGCAAGAAACATGGCATTGTCGTAGCCACTCAAACAAACAAGGGGAAGAAGGGGCATGGAGAGGCGTCAAGAAACATGAAGAGGAGGCCAAGGACAACAAGGAGACAAGAGGAAGACAAGAAAGTGGAAAGAAGGAGTAAAGGAGTTGCTAAGAATTCTTGGAAGTCCTTCCCCACCCTCTCCTCCTTGTTTTATGAGCGGCACTCACATTTCTTGTCATTTCCTTAAAGTGGATTTTTTTTTTTGTTTTTTTATTGATTCTAGTCGCTACCAAATACTGCGAGTCACGGCTTTGGAAGACTAGTATCAAGATCCACGTGCTTATGCCGACCATGGCGGCCCAGAAAATAGTATTTTTTTTCACCACGTGATTGTGCCAACCTTGACAGCCTAGGAAAATAGAAATAAAACTTATAATTGGCTCACTCATTGTGAGATCTAGGAGAGTTCTAGAGGCGACACCTCTCAAAAGTTGTGGGGTGATCCTCACAACGGTCTTTACGTGCTAGTTGCATGGACAACATAGTGTAAAGTGCCGGACTATCCAAGACCAACAAGGGCAAGGTGGTGACGGCCTCATTACACGCTCTGCCACACTCCAAATCCTGGAAGCCACCATTGTGAGCACGGTTACCAAATCAAAGGTAACCATACCACAAAAGGCAATCCTCGCAAAGCACCGCGACACCAAGAAGCATGTTGAATCCATAATAGTGCTTGACAAGCATGTCGGTATGCATATGGATGACACACGCGGTAGAGGACACGCTCAAGGAGGACCACACGAGTGTCAACCCCGAGAAAGAGCATGACATTGAAGATGGCAAAGGCGATGAAGACCGCGATCATCGTCATCATTGTGTGACTATCTCAAGCCGATCGCTCGAGAGGGGTAAGACGTTCGCCAGATTGCATAAAGTTGCATATAACACCGAGACTACCGGCAGTAGTAAAGACATCGAGAATAGTAACATAGGAAGTTGTTGCGAGCATGAGCCGGATGACATCGCGGTGAAGACTTCGTCATGACCACGAGAGGCTTACACAGTTGGTTGCGAAGGTGACGGGCCGACTCCAGATCACCACTTATGGTGTAGGAGAAAAAAAACATGGAGGAGTGGAGGCAGACCGCCTTACTACGATGTGGATGGAATGGGAACGCCCACTTGAGCCACTTCACTAATGACAGCCTCCTACGGAAGGTGGGACTCCTCGAAGGCATGTGCACGAGCTATATCCTCCTATAGTGGATAACGATGTACGCATAGCGTGAGGTCCTTAAGGCTATCACCAACTCTCCGACAACATCAAAGCTCGCATTTCTATTTGCCAATCTACTGGCCCACGTCATGTAGAATGTCATAGACCTCAATCATGATTGTTAGCTGCAGTACTTGGCCACACATGAGGCAACTTGTCGATGCAAAGACCTCGATAAGATAGTGTAGAGTGTAATCCATGTGCTGATGTAGATTGCCGCAGGTGTAGTTTCCACCATCGGTGGTAGCAAGTACTTATCTACCTCCACAAACATGGGGCTTGTCATAAACATGTACTTCCTCCACAATGTGAAGATGTTTTGGAAGGGCGTGAAACAGATAGATTGACTGAATTGCATGAAGTATATTCTGCATGCCCATAAGGCACTACTTGGTCAGTGGGATGACCTTGCCACTATGCAAATTGAGGACAAGTTGTTTAAGCACATAGTCAAGACATGGGGCTCACATCACTTACACCTTGAGTGGCAGTCCATGGTGTGGGAGACCTTCCGTGCAATCATGCATAGGAAGTACATCGAGCGTGAGGAGGCACAACGAGCCTTCCACAAGTTCAAGGACTCAAGGCAGCTGGGTTGCTCGCTTGAGACGTGCTTTCGTAAGCTTACTACACTCGTGGAGGAAGTAAAAAACTTCTCCAAGGATTATAAGACCCAGAACTTGAAGTAGATAGAGTCCTTGGTACTAGAGAAAATGTATGATGGTCTCACCAATAAGAAGGTAAAGGACAAGACCACAATGACAGCAATTGGCCAGGCTTGAAGAAACTGGAGGGCGTTACATAATTACATCAATGAATTGTATTTGATGAACCCAAAGCACTCTTTAGTTGCATGGTGGAACGCACTTGCACAACAAGGCGCTGACAAGCACATGGACACTAAAGGAGCTGATGGGTCAGTCAGACAACAAGGTGAGGTCAAGGGTAAGTAGTGTGCAAACCCTCTTTCCTAGAGGGCTGGTGGACATAAGGCTCCTAACCACAAGTACAGCAGCAAAAAGTGATGAGCTACATGCGTCGCGTGAGCTTTGTAACACAACCTTCTGTATTTGACTATGCCACGATTGCATATAGCTAGTTTGCTTTAGGGGTTAGTTCCATGAGGCTGCAGGTGGTGTGGTGGGCAAGAGGTAGTGGCATTGGCCACAATTGTGGCACCTGGTTAGGATGGTGTAGAAGGAGGCCATAACATGGCCATGGACAAGGCGGCGATTGCACAACGGGCTTGGCCGTGGTGACGGAGAGGGTCATGGTACGTGTTTTCTCCACCACTTAGTGATGTTAGTAGGGATCACCCAGGGGTAAAACTCGATCACAAGTGTGAGTTTATGTTCTCAACTTCAACATCCATTCGTATTGTCGTGATTTGTCATGCATAGTTTCATCCATACAAGGTAATATGTTCATTTTCAAGATAGTGCAAGAAAAATCCAAGAAGAATTGGTGGAATTCGCACAATAATGTGTCCAACCCCCTAACGGAAAACATAGAGAGATAATCATTGGAGTCCATTGGCAATTTACTTGTGTGCTAATCATGTTGCATATATGGAAAACATGAAAAATTAGAAAGTATATTCCACTTCTCTTGCATATGAGAAAGGAAATGGAATTCCACACATGTAAATCGACATAAAGTTGATAGAGACGTAGATTACGATAAGGGCGAAATAGCTCTAGTATCCACATTCCCGAAGGGCGGACCCTCCCATATCCAAGTGCGGAATTCTATGTCACCCATATCCAGCAGTTTAAAATATAAGAACGACGTATCCGGCTCCCTCGCGATGCACGATCAGCGACATGCTTCGCTGATCGAGCATGGCGAGGAGGGTCATGTGACCGTCCCTCGATCGCGACCCTCGATCCCTCGCGAGATCGCGATCGAGGGATGACCCATTTTTTTTCGATTTTATCTTTCGACACGCAAACCCCCTATTACGATTTAGGGGTTTCTATGTTTTGCGCGGGCTCCGCCCGCGCAAAACATAAAACCCTACATCGTAATAGGGGGTTTGCGCATCGAAAAATAAGACTAAAAAAAGGGTCGTCGCTCGATCGCGATTGAGCGAAAACTCCCATGTCAAATTTTTGTTTTTTTTTCCATTGCACACAAAACCCCTTAGGTTTGCGAGACAAACACCTTCAAACCCAACCCAGAATTACATTCGGGGTTGAAGGTTTTACTTTTTGCGCGGGCATCTACTTGGCCCCGCGGTAGCGGGGCCTAGCAGATTCCCTCTCAACGCATGGGGTGTCTTGGACCCCTCACGCAAACCCCACGCAAACCCCTCCCTTGAACAATCAAAAACACCTCAAATGTGGGGTTTGTTATTGTTCAAGGGGCGTGATGACGTCATCCATCAGAAGCTGCATTTCATGCAGCGACGGCATGGTGTTCACGCGCTTTTTTTGGATACATCGTTGTTTTTCTGCGACCGGTGGATGTTTCGGTGTTAAAGTTCAAATCAGTTGGGTATGGGGTTGTCAAAGAGCGGTACATGGATATGGGGGATCTATCGGGATATCGATGGGTATATGGTCACACCCCCGTTACGATAATCATCCCTAGAGAAGTCTGATCCGCGCCAACATGTACACCATGCTATTTGGTGAGCTCGACAAACTTCTTTGTGTGAGAATCAGGTCACCATCAATGTCCCCATCACGATTCGTGTTATGACATCCACCTTTGTCCTTGTCCTTTTCGTATTCACCTTTACATGTGTTTCAATATCTAGTTCAATGCGAATAATAAAGTTTAAAACAGAGATTTGTGGTGATACATTAGAGAAACATTAGAAAACCCACATACATCCATCCTTCTCGAACATCTGTAATAATTCTCACATCTAGCCATGCCATGGCCCATGGCATCTAAGGACCCTCATTTGTGTTTTTGTATTCTCGATGAGGTCCAATCTAGAATTAAGTATTGGCCTCATTAATGTGCTTGTGGAAAGTATGACGTTAGACCACTTACATGTTATAATCACTAAGGGCTCGAAGAGCTTTTTCCTAGACCGTAGAAGGTATTTTGGAGCTGAACACGACAACATCCAAAGCCATATCATGACTCCATAGTTTGTTTGTGTTTTGAAACCAGCTCATATCTATTCTTTGTTGTTCTTAAGCTTTGGGATTGGATCGCTTGAGGTCGGCCCATGTAATAATTTCAAGCTTGATTGTTGAACGCATACCTTTAAGTTTGTTACCGCTCTTACTAACGATGTTGAAGGGAGGAAAAAATTACTTGCAAGGATGTTGAATCCATGTTAGAGAAGTATTGATATAATCCCACCATTTTTTTATTATGTTTTAAGCATCTTTGGGTAAACATTAACGATTTCGAGTTTAGGAGCCCTAATCTTGCTAGAACTTAGTGGGATATTCCAATGTTGCCGTGATTTGGGTGACGTCCTTCTTTGATTCTATGTGTTTTTGTGTGCGTTGTCAGAAATTCAATGGAGGCTACCGTGGTGGAAGGTGTAATGGACGTCACATTCTTGAAAGAACGATGGCTGCATAACTACTTGACGTATTGTTGTACGTAATGCCACAAGAGAAGGCTTGGTGATGATTCTTGGCTGATCATCACACTACATGGAAACCTCATACCATAGCTTCGGGGTAAGAATGTTTGAAAATAACGCTTGGATTGGTTGTTGACCACCACCGGGATACGAATGATTGTGTCCAAGCTACAAATTTTGGTCTGAACAATGTTTAAGGGTCCAAGAATGATGATTTTACATGTACCCTATCTTTCCCTTCCTGATTTCAAAGAGCATACTATGTAAGGCACTAGACTAGTTGGCCCCTGCGTTGTTGAAGTTGTTGCATGTGCAACCAACGGGTAGCTGAAGGTGGAGGAAGTGGAAGTTAACCTGGTACAACCCAAACCCATAGTAATGAGGTAGAGGGTCGATATCAACTTTGTGCAAGAACCATGACTTTGTACTCATGCAAAGCCTTAGGCCATGAGGCGTTGCGCTTGAGTGCTCTGGATGTGACAACGAGCTTCGTTGGCAACGATTTCCAAATTTCAAAAGTTGTAGTTTCAAACATAAGAAAAATTCTAGTTTTCTTGCTGAAACAATCTTATGATCATTATCAATGATTTTTTTCTGAAGAATAGTTGCTTACATTCTTTGAAGTTCAAAGTTCGTTTCTCATAATGGCTACATGAATTTAGTTGTTTAGTTTGAATTGAAATGATAGAGAACACTAGCCGCCAATGGCCAAAGCCAACTCGCAACTTGGGGATTAATCTGACCCCCTGTTACTACTAGTGATTCTTGCATCACTTGGCGGGTGGCGGAATGGTGAGTCGTTATGAGTAGTTTTGCGAGCTCTCGCTCATATGCATGAATCCACTACTCCACGGGTGCATTTGGAGGTGATTATGGAGTGATGAAACGCCGATTAATTACACATCGACGCCCCAATTGGCCTACATGGCAGGCCTCCATGAATGCTGGAGAATCTTTCCATGAATCAAAGCGCACAATCACAATGAATTCCCAAGATATAACTTCAATTTGTTAAGTGAAATCATGCTTCAGCTCAAATGGGATGTCATTTATGATAGAAAAGCACCTGTTGGAGCAAAAAATTTCTTGAACCATTTGAGACCCAGAAACGGCAGTCCAAATCGTTCTCCTGTCGCAAGTCCCCATCGACGGGGTGTATGCCGTCTTGCAAAACCAGGACGTCAATCACTAAGGGTGTGATTGATTTTGTTGTCGATTCTAGGGTTGCATTGATTTAGCGCCTAAATTATGATTCTTCTATGATTGTGTCATCAAGCGGGAACCGGTTTAAATGAGCTGGGCTTAGATGCCGTGTCCGTAACTCTCATTGGTTTACCCCTTCCAACATCGGCGGCTGAACGTCCTGATTTTACAGACGAATCCTTCTCCGATGGGCCACCCCAGCGCTGCGCACCGCTTGCATAGAGCGACATCAAGAGGCGCATAAACTGTTGACTAATTTTGAGCCGGTTTAAAAATTATCCTTGACAGTCAATGAATAAATAGATTAGATGTATTCATTTTTTTTACATGTTTATAAATGAACGTCTTCGTAGTGGGTCTTTGCTTTCATTCTTCGTTTTGTTGCACTTAAGACGTTTCCCAGATGTTGGGAATCCCGCCATGTAGGATTTCAGGGGGATAAAATCATAAGTAATCAGCGGGAACTCTTTGATTTCTCCTTTGATTCTGCTACGACGTTTTGGCGCACTCGCAAGCATTCATGAGCGCTCACAGTTCGGATCGCCGCGCCGCCTCCCGCTAACCAAATTGGCGGGATCATAGAATTAATAGCAAAATCAAAGCGCCGGCTCACCCCATAACTTCATGGAGTACAAACCATGCGAAGTGCAGTGGTCCCAATCGGATTTGCCGCTGACTCGAATAGATGACCTCGAAGGCAAGGAATCAAAGCAGAATCATAAAAATGCGATAAATCGAGCGGGCACCTGTTTAAGCCCTAGATTCACGAGCAGTAACAGGGCCCCGTGCCGTTATCTTTTAATCCATCGATGGGGTTTTGGGCGCCAATGCGCGAGTGTTATAACCAATCATTGATAAGGTGTCTTTGCGCGGTATACCTCATCGATGATTGGTTGTAACATGCTATGTTTAGGGGGTTCCCCGCTAGTTCTGACGTGGATGAATTTCCCAGGTTTTCTGCGCAACGATGTCGTTTTTCTTCCAACGGAATTACTTGCCGTTTGAGGGGTCGAGCGCGTGACCATTGACTAACGGCGATTCCCACTCCGACCGGACTCCGTTTGCGTCGCGGTCGCCGTTCGGAGGCCAGTGGCGACGCCTTGCTCATCAGCAACTACGACCTCATAGGTACGTGACTTTGCACTTTGACCTCATTCCGTACCTCACCATGGACCGCGAACGGAGGAGAGCGCTGGCACGAAGAGCCATCATTCGACAAGCTGTCATGCTACGAGCACTACTACTTGGCGTCCTCGCGGACATCGTGCAGGACTTATGTGGACAACTTCGAAACCGATTATTCCGGCAGCCCATGCTCACATCCGTGTACGGCGGTGTAGCATGGTTGCGAGAGATTGTTGTTGGACACCAGCAGGGGTTCTTCAACATCATGCGCATGACTGTCGGCTCGTGGAATGCGATCATCGTGGAACTTCGCGGAAGGACTGGCATACGAGACACAAGGCTTACAATGGAAGAGAAGGTCTTCATTTGGCTACAGTGCGTATGCCACGCGATGTCTGTGAGGGAGCTAGCCGAACGCTTCCAACGCGGCCATCCCACAATCTGTCGTGCATTGCGCGAAGTGGTCTCATCACTGACTTCATTGGCGTCCGCGGTGCTGCGTCAACCCAGGCCGGGGGACGAAATCCCCCTCGCATGGCGCAACCGCCCGGACTACTTACCCTGGTTCCACCAATGTGTAGGCGCCATAGATGGCACTCACGTGCCAATCATTGTCGGACATGAAAGGCGTGGGGCGTATGTGAACAGGCATCAGCAAGTGACTGAAAATGTCCTAGCTTCGTGCAATGCAGATTTACGTTTTAATTTTGTCTCAACAGGATGGGAGGGATCCGCGCACGATGCGCGCTTGTTCTCTGATGTCCTTGCGCGTGGCTTCAGATTACCAGAGGGCACTTACCTTTTGGCCGATGCCGCCTTCCCTGAAGGCTTCGGATTGATGACACCATTTCGTGGAAGGCGATATCACCTCCAAGAGTTTGGGGACGGTCCCCAACGCCCACAAGACTACGAAGAGCTTTTCAATTTACGTCATGCAAGTGCCCGGTCTATGATCGAGCGGTGTTTCGGCGTGTTGAAGTCTAGGTTCCACATTTGCCGTGGGATACCGGGATACAAAGTGAACTTCCAAGCTCGTTTGTTGCTCTCGTGTTTCATCATGCATAACCTTATCCAAAGTCGTGAGGAGGTTGGCAATGTCTTAGAGCAAGCACAGGTTGTAGGAAATATGGGAGTGCAGCGTGTTCGTGTTCCAATTAGTGGTGGTCGTGGTGGTGATGCTAGAATGAGGTCCCAAAGGTTGGACATTGCACGTTCCATGTGGGAAGATTATGTGAATGGAGAATGATATAAAACATAATGATGAAAAAATTGTCAATACTCCTCGTCTATGTACTCATCATCCGCACGGAGTGCAACATCCTCACCAAGTACATCATGCACTACGTCGTCGCACGGTGTCGGGTCGGACCCAACCTGACTGGCTGAACCTTCGTTATCCACGTCTGCTCCCCATGCTGCACTTCCCGTCTCCACACTTGCACCATGAGAACTAACTTGATTGTCACCATGTGGTGGTCGGCCCAAAACATCGATTGTCACACGCTTACGCAACGGCCCAACCGAATACACATAGTCCTCACACACGGATGGCTCCTCCTTGAATCTCTTCATCATCACGACCGCATCGTCTGTGTTCAGCGACTTATCGCCTGACAAGAGCTCGACCGCGGTGCCGTACACAGATTTTGGCGCCTCGTCCTTGATCAAACATTCAAGCTTTGCGGCATGACGCATGATGGTGTCGACGACCCCAATCTGCCGCTCAATGTGTGACTTCCGCTTCATACGTGGAGTGCTGTCGTCATCGTCTATGACGATGACGCTCTCCGATGAAACCACATTGTCGCCCGTCGCCTTATCTGCCCTGAACAATCTTGTAGCATAGTCAAACCATGGCAATCTCTTACCTTCCAGCTTTGCCTGCTCCACGTTCATCTTCTTAATGTCAGCCCACTTGTCCTTCGTGAACTCAATCATCCAAGTCTTGCGGTTCAACCCTCCACCGCTTTGCCCCACTAAAGCATACACAAGCTTCCAAACCTTCTCCACCGCGGATAGGCGGCTCCCGACCTGCGTTGCTTTGAGCCCCTCCATGAAGTCCGCGGTCGAGCTCAGCGCAGTAGCCACCGCGTCGTGCAGCCGCTCGCGCCAGCCGCTGCTCCCACGGACATCGGCGACAACGTCAAGCGCCGCCTTCACGAGCGCCACGTCACGGTCAGAGGTCCAGAAGCCCTTGGACAGGGTCCCGGTCTGCGATGAAACACCCACAGAACGCTGGCTACCTCCCGTGGACGTAGCGAGGGGCACTGGCACGGAAGGTGTTAGGGGTGGCGACGGGTTGGAAGGCGCCACATTGCAAGGTGTAGACATAGCGCGACGGGGCATAGCCTTGAATGCCGATGTAGGTGCGCGCGGGGGCACCGTGGTGCACGCGGAGAATGAAGGTGGCGGTGCATGTAGCGGAGCAGCGAATACAACAGCAGCTGCAAAAGCAATGGGACGTTGGAGGTAGGTGAACGCGGACGGATGTGGAGACGGCAAACCCGCGCGACGTGCGTGCATGACCGCACGCTCATAAGGTGGGAGCGGTGCGATTCCGGCGTGGACGTACCGCATGGAGTTTGGGGCCCATGGTACGTGTTTCCCTCGAATGTATGCTCCACGGTCACCGCCGACGAAAGGGTGGGTGTTGTACTCGCCATTGCAGTCTGTGAGGGGGCTCTCCGTGGCAAGGTCGTTTGCGCGCTCCCGCTGGTAACGGGATGCGATGCAGATGTGGTCACGGTCGTCGGGCAGTGGCGTCTGAACGGAAGGCGACGGGGTGGGGTTGCCAACGGCAGCGGGAGCGGAAGAACTGGCGGAGGTATCCATGGTGGAGGGTTGGTGTTTGACTCAATGCAACACCCCTCGAACTTAACGCTGTGCCGAAGTGGGGGACACGACGGGGAGGCGGCGCGACTGCGAACTCGAGGCGCGACAGCGCCTCGAGTCTGTTGTTTGCCTTCTCGACTTTGAAGTTCAAAAATTTGAACATCCGCACATACGCACGATGGGTAGCGCAGAGACCGTCGATGACGGGTTTTTGGGGAATGGTGCACGAACGCAAGATCGTTAAAAAACATGCTTCCTAAGTATGGTGAACCCGGTTTTTCAACGACATAATCGATGAATTTCAACGATTTTTGAGGCACAAAATGCCTGATAAATTTATCAATAAGAAAATCATCGACGGGAGAACTTGCGGACATCGCAGGGCAAAACGCGCGTATGCGATGTTGGCGACAAGAATCGCCAGCGCTCGCATCCTCGCTAACCGCCAGTTCCTTGCCGCCTTTATAGTTAAAAACTATAAGGTAACGGGGCACAGGTCGTCGGTTCCTCGCCTGTGGGGGGGGGGAAGCATTTCCCGCCGTCGCAAACATCTCACACAAGTGACCGCCGATAGGCGAGGAAGTCGGCCTGCGCTCCCGCTTTATCTTCCTCCAGCCCCACATTTCTTCCGTTTTTGCCGGAACCCAATAAATCACTCGGAATCCACTCTCTGAATCCAACTAGCCCAGAGTGTGGAATGGACCAGCAGCAATGGCGTGCATCCCGCCCTACAGCTGTGGAACTGCACGGGCAGCTGCCATGACGGCGGCATGCTCATGTCTGTTGCCGATGCTCCAGCTTGTGGCGAGTCTGAGGTTGCTTGCAGTCGGCGTAGACGCATCAGCTGCTGCAGCAGCAGCAGCAGCAACGGCAGCAGCATTGGCGACGGCGGCAGCAGCGACGGCTCTCCTGAGCCAACCACCTGCATTCCCGTTCCGAACAGCACCAGGTCGAACATTTCTGCCGGCTGCTGCTGCTGTAGCCGCCCTCGCTGCTTCTGCAGCCGCTGCCGGCGCTGGGGCAGAGGAAGCATTAGCAGCAGCTTCGCCAGCTGCCGGGGCGGAGAATGGAAGACGCAGGAGGAGGCAGAGGCGGAGGTCCGGCGCTGCCCAAGGCGTGGCTGTTGGCAGCAATGCATCGCGGTGCTGGAGCCGTGCTGAACGGCAGCAGTATTACAAGGTAGCACGGACTCGCAAACATCGGCGTGCGGAAACCTATGGCGTTTGTATTGTGTTCGCTTGAACGATGGGGGGACCGCAGGGTGAGCTCAAGCTTTGTTGGAAACCGCAACGCCAGGTTTGCCATCGGTAGACCTGCAACACTGCAGGCTTGCAATCTGTGTGCGTTCGGAGTTGCTGAGTGTGTGGAGCACGCAGGCAGGCAGAGAAAGCGGACTTGCTGCGGAGCAACAATGGCTATGAAATTGTATGCGCGAATGCTGGCGGCCCGCTGCCTTCCGCTATTTTGCTGGCATCAGCCTAGGTTTCTTGAGCGCAGTTGTCGTGTGCCAAAGTTCAACACAGACCATTGGCACATGTGAGCCTCACACTTGAGCTCATCCTGCTGCCACATCTTCCTGCTCCTGCTCCTCCTCCTCCTCCTCCTCCTCCTCCTCCTTGCTGTCGTTGTCGTTTTCGTCGTCGTCGTCGTCGTCGTCGTCGTCGTCGTAGTCGTCGTCCACATCGTCATCGTCGTCGTCGACGACGCCGTCGTTGTCGTCGTTGTCGCCGCCGCCGCCGCCGCCGCCGCCGCCGCCGCCGCCGCCGCCGCCGCCGTCGTCGTCGTCGTCGTCGTCGTCGTCGTCGTCGTCGTCGTCGTCGTCGTCGTCGTCGTCGTCCCTCCTCCTCCTCCTCCTCCTCCTCCTCCTCCTCCTCC